>JAJTUV010000540.1:667500-752500 GCA_021653895.1 Mastomys natalensis
GGAGCTGACTCTGCAGGCATCAAAACCAAACTAAATCAATAAAAGAATTAAACTTTTATAAATTGCATTTTGACAAGTATCAGATGCCGTTAAGCTTTGATATTATGAATTCCTTGGAGGTGACGCAAACAAGAAGGGCCGCAGTTAGAGATCCAAACAATCAAAGGGGCTTGTTAACATGCGCTGTCAAACGCGTCAGTGCCATTAATTACTACAAATTAATGTGACTCTCTCTTCCTCTGGTGATTGGAATAATAATCAGCCTGATTTGTGGAATGAGCAAAGAGAACATACACAACCCTGACAAAAAGAATAAGTTTACAAAACAGTCCACGCTTACAATCTCGGTGTTCAAAGCCTAGATGGTTTTCCTAGTGCCCTGCCCACTATGACCTTCCTTTACCCCACCTTCCCGGTTCCCAGATCTTCATGTGCTGCTCCCTGTGAGATGGCAGAAGGAGGCATCCAGCTCTTGCCAGTGATTATTGGAGCATAAAATAAATCTTTATTGTGCTTCATTGAGATGTGGGGGAATACACTGATTTTCCCCCCTAGGAAATGAAACCAGAACTCCCATAATTTGGCTACTTGCTAACAAGAAAACTTTCCATAAGGCTGACATGTTACATGGCATGATGCTTCCTTTGTGGTGACTCGGTAGACAGAGCCTGTGGGGGAAACAGAAACCCCAATTATGTCTAGGAAGGACGGGAGTTACCCAGCATGGTTCTAGCAGAATATCCCTCAGCATCATGGGATGGTCCACAGCCAGAAACAACCAACACCTATTGTCCCTCATTTTAAAATAGAACGTGATTTCCATATTAACAATGGTCCGACTTGTGATTCTGAATGTTATACCTGTCCAGTGAAATGCCACCATAGACCAGGGCTGAACCAATATTTGCACCATTAAATGTAATTCAAGCTGTAAAATAATTTCGAAGTCAAACATACTACAAATTAATTCATAATAACTTATCTTTGTGAGTTCTAACAGTTTTTTCTCTCGTTAATTTTACTAGGCATCTTAATACTCTTCTCATAGTCTACTTCTTTCTTTTTCTTTTAAATATGAATCACTAGCATATGGTTTCTCACATCTGAAGAGTTTCCAAATGTTTGTGCTACATTTCTAGCTAATTGAAGAATGAAGTTTAGCCACAAACTATGGTGACTTAAAATGTAGGGGAGAGGTGGCTCAGTGGGGACAGATGCTTGTCACAGACCCTGATGACCTGAGTTTGACCAGAACATGAGCACGCTCGCCCGCGTGTGTGCGAGCACACACAAACACACAACACACACACACCACACATGCATGCACGCACATGCGCACACACACATTTGAAAAATAGAGAATCCTTTTTAGATGACAAAGGCTCAACAGTAAACATAGAAGTTAATGTTCTTTCAGCTAAGGTGAGGATAGCAGGGAATAGACTTCTTCATTGTCCCTCAAAACTTAGAATATCATGTTGTCTCCCCCTACTGTCTTGGTATGAGCCACAGCTAGAAACCCATTTCTTCCCAACTGTGGTAGCTACGGGGCTGTATTAGTTGGAGATGACCTTATCTGCAGAAGTACAGAAGTCCTCATAATAGACCCCTACGTGTTGGTAGGAATGGTGCCAGGTGTGTACGTGTTTGGACTAATTACTTAGTTTTGACAATCGACCATATCTAAGTGTGTTTTTAACACAGAGAGGAATTATCTTGACATCAGCTGGCAGCAGCTTTTCATGTCTGACAAAATGTAAAACTCACTTTGAAGCTTGGCCAGTGATAAACGTGCTCCAGGTTCCCTGCCATGTTGGTTGACCTCTGACCTTCTGTGTAACAGGGGATTTGTCTCAAACTGTGGTTACAGTATTTTGTTGAGGTGGCTAATCTGTTGCTCAGGACCCAAGATTCCTATGACAGATGGTTCTCTGGCTTGGGTAGTGACAGGGAAGTTTGGGATGATTTTCTTCTTTTCGTTGTGAAGGGTGGATCCCAACTCAAAAACTGGGCTTAAGTGAGTGATTTCTTTGTATTCCTTTTGTTGTTGTTGTTTTGGTTTTTTTCAAGACAGGGTTTCTCTGCATATCTCTGGCTGTCCTGGAACTCACTCTTGTAGACCAGGCTGGCCTCGAACTCAGAAATCCACCTGCCTCTGCCTCCCAAGTGCTGGGATTAAAGGCATGCACCATCACTGCCCAAGTGAGTGATTTCCATTGCAAGGGCTTCTCAAGATCTGCTCAGGGACAGCGTTAATAAGGAGGAACCCAGGGGGAAAATGATTGAAAGAGAGAAACCTCTATGCACACTCAGCAACCACAGAAGGAGTTTATCATTAAAAACGTGTGTGATGATTGTTTTTCTCTGATGATTTTGCAAGATCCTGTCTGGACTGGAGCCCTCTGGATTTCAGAATCCTGGCTGTATTGTAAGCAGGCTTCTTCTAATGGATACTATGGACTTGAAGGTACTACTCCAGGTCCGTCATTTACTCCTCTAAAGATGTGTTCTTATTTTTAAATTGTGTGTGGCTGTGTGTGGGTAGGTGTGCACATGTGTGGATGCCTGTGGAGGCACATGAGGAAGTCAGATTCTCCTGCAACTGCAGTTACAGGACATGGGTGTGTGTGCTGGGAACTTGACTCTGGTTTTCTGCAAGAGCAGTGTGGCCTCCTAACCTCTGAGCTGTCTCTTCAATTCCACAGTTTCCCTCCGCTTTTTCAATCATTACTTTTGCTGCTTCCTCTCTCTTGTTCTCTTTGCACGTTCTCTCTCTCTCTGTCTCTCTCGTCTCTCCTCTCTCTCTCTCTCTCTCTCTCTCTGTTGTTGTTGTCTCTTGTGTGTGTGTGTGTGTGTGCGCGCGATGCCATGGCACTGTATGGAGGTCAGAAGACAACTTGAAGAAGTTGTCTCTCTCTTTTCTACCACGAGAGTGCTGGGATCAAACTCAGGTCATCAGACTTGAGGGCAAGCACCTCATCCTCTGAGCCATCTCTCTGGACCTCATCAATTTTTTTTTCATAACAATATAATTTCTGAGAGTGGAACACACTTGGGAAGCTTGACATGTAGTATGTTACATGCAGTACCTAAGCACATCTTAACCTTTCACGAAAACTTTAGCACTTGAATGAGCATTGGGCAAAACCCAGACAAAGGGTTTGCCTGGAGTTCTTTGTCTATTTTCAAGTCAAGCTTGTCAGCTTTCAATTTTTTCAGCATTGCCTTTTATTTTTGTTAAAATTAACAAATACCTTCTAAAATTGAAAACAGATGTGTCAATCTGAACAGTTGGCATTCCAAAGTAGAAAAACTGTCCAAAGTGCCCACATTGATAGAACAATATAATTGCCTTTTTCTGGAGAGTTAATTTGCAGTGACAGTATTTGCTGAATTTTCCACTATTACTCTGAGGTCTTTTGCATGTGCACTTGCACATGCACACTTCCGAATATACTTTCATTGTGAGACTCCCCTCCCTCTATGTTTTCTTTTATTTTTTGAACTTGCATTTATATACATTTAAAAAAAAACTTGGACTATTAGCTTAGTTCTCGACTTATTGATTGATAACAATCATGTTTATAAATCCTTATACATTTTATATATGCCAGGATTCGAGCAGTGCCATCTCAAATGCTTTCTCATGAGAAAAAGTGAGCAGTGGTACAGGTATTCAAAACTTCACATGCAGGTAGAAATATAGATATATATATATAGTCAAAGACATTTATTCACATTCACGTGTGACAATATAATCTATGACTATTGATTCCCAGAAATATATGTCTTCATTTGAGAGGTGACTTATCTCTCTTTACTCACGAAGAAAATGGCAGACAAATGCTCAGCCCTTCGCTGTTCTTCGCTGTGGGGCGTGATGGATGGGTAGGCACTTTAATTTAGACCTCCTTTCTTCACATTGCCTGCGACTTCTGCTCTTTCTTCTATCATAGTGCTCCAGATACGATGGTGTTCCCTACACTTCGTTCAACTCATAATGAGACAAATCGCAAATACTGTTGATAATTTTCTGTATTTCTGACACTGAAAATTGCCTCGAGGAGAGATTTGTAGGGAAGACACTAGGTGATTCATTGATGAATTAGTAACTAATGAAATACACATATGCATACGACACACACACAGTAGTATTGCTTTCAGTCTAAGAAGAAATAGTTGCTAAAGCCAACCATGGATCTTCCCTCTCCAGCTTTTTTTTTCTTTCAGTGATTTGACTTCACTTTGCTGGCTTCATGGTAGTTTCTTAGGCAAGGGAGCATAGGTCTGGATTTTCTAGCTATACTTGACTTATGCTTTTAGGGTTACTACTTTTATAATCAGTAAAAACAATAGCAACTATTAAATTTGTTTCTAAAAAACAATTGAATCCTTCGACAGATACACCGATGGTTAAATGTTGCGGATGTCCCCAGTATAACCTTGAGGTGTCTTTTAGTTGTACAAAAGACTTATGCTCTGACCTTCCCATGACCAGGATTGTAAGACGTAGGACCTGCTCTTAATAAGTACCCGCTCTCCTGGCTGAGGAGGTGGCACCTCGGCTCCCCCTGCCTCCAGGAAGCATGTTCCTTCCCTCAACCACTTTGGTACTTAGTAAATTCTGCTCTACCAACCCAGATACAGTGCGAGTGAGTCTTCTCGGGACCGTCACTTCACCGTCCCTACTGTTCTCTACCAGAAGTGGAACCGGAAGTGGAACGTACTCTAACCAGGAGATGCGTGGCTCACCTTGAGAAGAATGGGGGAAATGCATGCTGTGGTGATCCATCTGCAGCCTTGACTCCATTTGCCTTATGAGATCTTGGGAAATCCATTAGTTTAGTGGTGTTCTGTTTTGCCTGATCGAAAGCAACGACTTTGTATTTCATGTGAATCCTGTATCAGACATTGTTATATCCAGGTAAAGCCCTGGATTCTTAGACCATATGAGCAACAGAAAAGGGGGAAAAACTACAACAGATATCATGGTTGTGGTTACAGAAAACCGTAGGCACCATGGATGGAACCAATACAGTCCCACAGTGTCAGAGGGTTGGGAAGCGCATCCTGAGTTAGTTATGGCTGAGGCAGGAGCCAAGGGATATGTACAAAGGCAAGGGATGGGCAGGAAATCGAGGGCTGTGGAGGGGGGGGTAAGGGATGAGAAGAAATCTGCTAGATAAAGGGGTTAGGGGAAAAGTAGAGGGGAGAATGTTCTGAGGAGGAAAGACAGGACTTAGTTCAAAGACCAGAAAAGATATGTTTAGGAAAACAACAAAATGATTGGTCAGCAGGACACACCTTCAATCCCAGCACTTTGGTCCCTGAGGCAGGAGGATCGTGAGTTTGAGGCATAGAGAAATTCTGTCTCAAAAAAAAAAAAACAAAACAAAACAAAAAACAAAAAAACAACAACTTGTAATAAGGGAGCATGATTATTTAAAAGTAATCCCTTTGTGCTAATTGTGATGACCTTGGGTTTATGTCTGTGTCCACCAAATTTACTTGACAGATGTGTGGTTCACTCAGTAGCTATAAAGGTTGATCCATTTGATAAGATAGTTTTTTTTTTTTTCTTTTTAAAAAACCAAAGGGCTGTATGGCACACACATCCTCTTTTTTGTTTATTGACTCCCTCATGTGTGTGTAGCGTGATCCATCACAAACCATTTGCAGCACATTAACTTACTGGATCCCTCAAAGGATACTGAGATAGGATGCCAGCCTAAGACTCACATAGCTCCAAACACTCAGTCACATCGCACTACAGAAAGAGATAACTACCAACATTTGATGTCCATTCTGGAGTGAACTTTTAAGACAAAGCATGGGCATAAGACAATATTAATATATATATATATTTACTTATAAACAATAACTTGGTTAAGTTCCATTAGCTAGCTGTCTTAGCATTGGTTAATTTGGTTAACGGTTCCATTAGCTAGCTGTCTTAGCATTTGTTAACTTGGTTGCTGGTTCCATTAGCTAGCTGTCATAGCATTGGTTTTGATATCTTAATATCCAATCTTTTCTCCATTCTTGAAATAAAGATCTCCCAGCTTTCACTTGAATTGTGAATTATAAGCATGAGAACTTCTTTAAATGACAACAAAACTTTCTACCCTTTGGGCTGAGGAGATGGCTCTAAGAATAAATTGATAGCTGAACAGGCATGAGGACCTGAGTCTCTGACAGTACACATCTGTAACCCAGTGCTGGGGATCGGGTGTGGATCCCCAGAGCTCAGCCAGTCTAGCTGCAGACATGAGCTCAGCATTCATTGCAACATCCTGCTGTAAGGAGGGCATAGTGGGGCACACCTTTAATCCCAGTTCTCTGGAGGCAGAGGCATATAGAGATATATGAATTGGAGGCCAGCCTGCTCTGCACAATGAGTTTCAGGACAGCTAGGGCTACAAAGAAACCTTGTCTCAACTTTAAAAAAAAAAAAAAAAAGAGGAAAAGAAAAAGAAATGATCAAAAAAGTTAAAAAGGTTAAAGAAAGTTAAAGAGCCTGATGTAAAAAGTAAACACTAACAGAGAAGATACCAGACATGAATCAGTGGCCTCCGCACACATAAACACATACATGTGTGTACACACACGCACAGACATACGTGTGCACACATGCACATACACACAATGCACACACATGTGCGCGCACACACTTCCCCACCACCACACACACACACAGCTACTCGGTTCTTCTTTGATCAGTCCAGACACTCCTAGTTCCTCATGGCAGTCAGCGGGTGAGAACTCAGACTTGACATCAGGGCCTCCATCACTGCTGGGAACCTTTGGCAGCTCAAGCTTTCTAGTCTTCAACTTACTCAAAAGTAAAATCGTGTGAGGATTGAAAAGCAGACAGTCATGAAGCGGCTCAGCACAGGACACCACAGCATTACATCCGTAGTATTGGTATTGGTATTGGTATTGGTATTGGTATTGGTATTGGTATTGGTATTGGTATTGGTATTAGTATTAGTATTGGTATTATCAACCTTGGCCAACTTCTGAGCATACTGTTGTTTGCCAAGGTGCCTCTGAAATTGAACCTCCAAACTCAGACAAAATATTTCCTATGCGGGCCTCACAAGTTCAGTAATAACGGAACTTGGTTAATGCTCCCCTTTGGCAGCAGAGAGGAGCCTTTCAACACAATAAACAAGCCATATATGTGGATATCATGATTAGATTCAGATGTGTACATAGAAATCTGATTTTTCTAACTTTGAACAAGTTATTTTAGGGACTTGCTTCCTAAGGTGATATAAGACTAGGCAGGCTTGGCGGGTACTTATAAAGCCACATGAGTTCTTACACCAAATGTGAGCAAAAGACTTGCTTATACCATCAAGGCCTTGCTCTCGGTCCAGCCATGGGTGTTCCCCAATAACTGAATTGAGTGCTGAGACCCAGAGAGGAGAACACTGGGCAGCTGGAGACTGTAATCTCATTATCAATAGATGGTAGATTACAGTCATTGTGGCCTACTGTTTTAATATCATGGCACACTAGGCTGTTTTTCAAATACATTGTCTTCAGCCTGGAATTACCTATTGGAAAAAAATGCATAGGTCTTGATATTGTTATGATGCTGTTCTATAGACTAAAACCTTTTTCTCTACACAGCTAGGAGCCCAAACAAACAAAGATCAATAGCTCTTCTGTTTCCCACTGTCCTTCCTCTAGAAAGGGAAATAGATGCTTGCACATCTCTTCATAGTCTCACACACTGGCAGGAGTGAATAAAGGAAGGTCCTGCACTGGATGACTGGACGGATAGAGAAAAGAAGAGGGTGGAAAGAGGGAAGGATGGGAGAATGAATAGATGGTGTCTGAACTTCTGATGAATAGATGATAGGCAGATGGACAGACTGACGGACAGACAGATGGGTAGATGAACAGACAGACAGGCAGGAAGATGGACAGGCAGGCAAACAGACAGACAGGTAGATGGACAAGCAGGCAGATAGGCAGATAGGTAGATGAACAGACAGGCAGACAGACAGATAAATAGGTATATAGAGTATAGATACATACATAGACAGACAGACAGATAGATAGAATAGAATAGACAGATGGATGGACATGCAAGGAGATGGCAGGTAGTATTCTCTGTTTATAAGGAAAGCATGCCAGACATGTTATGATGTCACTTGATTTGTATTCCTAATTCAACTATCAATTTGTTCATGACACTTATTATTCCGTACAACTGTCTGACTACTGCCGCAGAAGAGAGTGTTTCCAGCCAGCAAGTTGGATCCATATCTTGATAGAGTTTCAACCCAGAGCACTATGCCACTCCTCCCTGAACAACCATGTTCAGGGCTCCTCCCTGGACCACACCACTCCCCCTGGATCGCGCTTTGCCTGGGAGTCACTAACCACACCTGTCAATCATTCCGTCACGGATGCCCGTGTTTCCTGTCAGGGATGCCCATGTTTCCTGTCAGGGATGCCTGTGTTTCCTGTCATGGATGCCCGTGTTTCCAGTAAATAAGACATGGTTTGATGTATTTGGGACTAACGTACATCTAGTTTTCTCTCCTCTAAGTCCTGTTCCACTGGGGTATAGAGACAATCTCTCACATGTTGCCCCTCATGATATATTCTTTGCACACATGAGCCTGTGTGTGTGAAAACTAAACTGTCTAAAATTTGAGGGGCATGCCTGCTTTTCTCTGGCACAACAGAAAGTGCTCAAATCTTAGGCATGAGGTAAAAATTAAACTATATTTCGGTTCCCCCCCCACACACAGCTTCCTCCTCTTGCTCTTCCTCATCCGGTACATTGCCCCGGCTGTCCTTGAACTCATAGCCCCAGTGACCTTCCTGCTTTTGCCCGTAGGGAGGCCAGGACAAAACACACCATGGCACTAGTCAGACTTCTCTTTCTTTTACATCCCTCCACAGGGACAACGGCTGCTGTCACTGTCTAACTTTCTGTAAAATGTCCGATAACTACAAGTGGGGACACAACCCCACACCATTCACACTGGGAAGGGGCTTAGGGGTTTTACAGGAGTGTTCAGGGCCACCTCACCACATTCTCTTCCAGCCAGAAACTACACATCCTGGACTCCCCTACCCCTGATGGCCCCGGTTAGAGCCAGTAGTTTGGAGGCAATAGCCACTCCCTGCAGAAAGGAAAGGTTGAAGACAAGCCTTCCTCTCAAGATGGAGTACCAGCTCCATGAGAAAGTGAGGAACTGTGCTGGTTGTGGCCTCCAACTGACATGGAAGACAGGAGCTGACCAGCGGCGCCTGTGTTTTGCTGCAGCCTTAGGCACACACAAGAGAACTGTTTTTAGTTTTAGTAGGTTGATTGTCTAGGGACACTGATGCTGACTCCCTGACTCTCATTCCCCTAACATTCCTCATGTTTGCTTCAAACTTTAATTTTATGCAGTAAACCCCTTCACACTGGAGATCTATGGGGTGTCTGACACGCAGTCTGGGAATTGCTAGCTTCCTGAGCAGCCCATGGTGTCATAAGCAGCCGAAGTGTTAGGAGGCTCCATTGTAGTGTCCAGTAGTGTGAGGGTGGGTATTTAATCTTTATTGTTTTATATTTATTTATCTATATATTTTGTGTGTATGGGTGTACATGTGTCAGAGCATGCGTGGTAGAGGCTACAGGACAGGGCGGGGGAGTCTGTTTTCTTTTTTCACCATGTGGGCTCCAGGCATCATCCGAGGGTTTGGCATCTTCACTCCTCTCAGCGTCTCAACAGCTCAAACTTGTGCTGTCAGCCAGTGAAGCCGGATACTTTTGCTACAAAGGGACACTTAGTAAGCTATTTACACTTAGCCTCTGTCCCCTTTTTCATAACATGAGGGCAATAGTGATGCCTGTCTTTGGGCTTTTTAAAAGGATTTAATGAGATGAAGGTCACAATTCATCTTTTCCAATAGGACCACAAATCAGTGTCTATGACTGTCACTGTGTGGGCCCAGTTCTGTCCTCAGGACATGCATATAGGGTCCCAGGTCCCCCTCAGAGCACCTTAGAGAGAGAGGAGAGAGAGAAGAGAGAGAGAGAGAGAGAGAGAGAGAGAGACTCACACTTTGAGCTTGCTCCCCAGCAGTGAGACATGTTGCATGCGGAGCAGAACAAGCCTAGATAGATCTCAGTCCCTTCTCACCCCTCTGACGTTAGCACCTTTGAGCAAAGGCCTTAGCAACTACCCACCAAGCCCTCAGCTCTTCAGGAAACCCTCCATGGATTGGAGACTTTGTCAACTTCCCTCTTTGCCCCTTTCCAAGCCAAACACTGGGACCATGAAGGGACAGGGAAGACCGCTCCCAGTGAATCACAAGCACACTCTTCCTTAGTGATAATTCCAGAGATTAATGAATTGGAAACTAATTACACCAACTACAAGTCATTCACATTAAGGTGTCACCGCAACTGTGCATTTTAAAATGTTACTGCAGAGGTTTATCCTCTTGTTAAAGATTGTTGGCCATCAGTGAGAATGTGAGGAGGGCTGTGTGCATGCATCTCCTGCTGGGTATGAGAAAGGGGAAGGTGTGTGAAACCCTACTGGGCATGCTCAAAGGCCTCTCTCCCGCCTTCCCTCTGTAGAGTGACTTCTCCAGCTCCAGTGAGGGTGGGCCCGAGATGGTCTCCATTTTCCTTCCATTCGGAGGACTTGATCCTAACACTTGTGGAGCCCAAGGTGAGAGAACAAAGGGGGGCATCTGGATTATATGTCTAAATCTTTAGAAGTTATAGATAAGGCTAAAGAGTGCTCAATTACATTCTATTTTTCTACCTTGACAAATACATATTCATCATGATAACATTTAAGAGATGTGTATAAAGCTATGTTTTGTGTGTGACTGACAGTCAGCAAAATATCAAAGATGACTGCATTAATTATTATTGTGTATGTCTGAGGGCTCTGTTGACAAGCTGATGATACTTGGCTAAGTAACAAAGGCATACATAATTCAGCAGCTATCATATATTTATTACGTAAAATTAACTTGTCTTAGTTCTTAAAAATCAAAGTAGCCAATTGTATTGCTAAGGCTAAGATTTTTACATGCATTCTACTGACTTCAATGACAATCAATATTTCATCTTAAGTTGATACACAATTTCAATTTGAGGGCTGGAGAGATGGCTCAGCAGTTAAGAGCACAGACTGCTCTTTCAGAGGTCCTGAGTTCAATTCCCAGCACCCACATGGTGGCTCACAACCATCTGTAATTGGATCTGATGCCCTATTCTGGTGTGTCTGAGGACAGCTACAGTGTACTCATATAAATAGAATAAATCTTAAAATTTTTTAAAAAAATTTCAATTTGAAAAAAATTCATTTTGCTTAGGAGTGAGCAATTGAGACAATTTTATACAAATTTTAGGATTTGCTTATTTTTATTTTATATGTATGACTGCTTTGCATGTATGTGCATATATGTACCACATGAATTCCTGATGCTCAGAAAAGCCATCAGAGGACATTGGATCCCTGGAACTAGAGCTGTAGGCAGCTGTGATCTGTCATTGTGTGCTAAGAACCAAATTCCGGTCTTCTGTAAGAGCAGCAGATGTCCTTAGTCACCGAGTCATCTTCATCCCGGACACTGTGGGTTTCGGTAGAAAATTTTTCTTCTTAAAGATGGATTTGGCAGTTTTCGCTTTTTAAATTTTTTAAAATTAAATTTATTTGGTATGTGTCTCTGTGTCTATGTGTGTGTGTTTGTGTCTGTGTGTGCGTCTCTGTATGTTTGTGCTTTTTTGTGTCCTTGATAGTCTGACAAACATGCTTCTGCTCTAATATCTTCATATATTATTGGGTTATTATTTGCATATTAATTTTGTTAATTGTTTTGTGTATTCTTTTGATTGGTTGGTTGAGGCAGTCTAGCTCTGTACCGCAGGCTGACTCTGTACCCAGGCTGGCTCTGTAGCACAGGCTGGCTCTGTACCCAGGCTGGCTCTGTAGCCCAGGATGGCTGTAGCCCAGGATGGCTCTGTACTCCAGGCTGCCCTGAACTCATTAGGTTAGTCCACATAGCCTTGAACTCACTGCAGTCTTCTTGTTTCACCCTACAGAAACCTGAAACTACAGACCAAGCCATTATGTCTGGATTGTTGAATAGTTTGCAACAGATCTTTATAGTTTGTCTGAATATTTTTGCTAAATTGTTTTATAATGTCTTCTCATGGCTGGGCTTGGTGGCACAGGCCTGTAATCCCAGTTACTGAGGTCTGAGGATGGAGGATCTCAGGTTCAAAGTCTGGAGAACCTTTCTCAAAAACTAAAATAAAAGAGAGTTGGGAAGCAGAGGTTCGGGTGTTCTAAGGCCAACCTCTGCTACACAGAATTGGAGACCTGCCTGGCCTACATGAGACCTTGCCTAAACAATGAACAATAAAAATAAAAAGGGGGCCCCCAGGTGGCTTAGTGGGGGAGCACTCGTTTTGTATGAACAAGTCTTCAAGCTCAGTCCCTAGTGGATTACCTAGGAAGGATGATCAACAACCACAAATCAATTACTTTAATTGCTTTAAAAATGAAGCAGCCAAACTTTCTGTTTGAATTGATTTGTTAACTTGTGGCAGCTCTGTTAGTGACAAGCAAGAATCCCTGCTGAGAATGTGGGCAGTGTGAATATCCAATGACCCAACTGAATGTCCTTCCCAGCTCTGACCCAAGCTCTTTCCTTACTTCAGCTAACTTTTGCGGTGCTTTGTTGTGTTTTAAATTAGATTAAATTAACAGCATTTAGACAGCATACCCACCATGTCTCCAAACATGATTTCAAGATCACCATGTGATTTCACCATCATCTCCTGGACAAGTTAGAGACTGTTTACCGTCTTTGAAATGTTATCGACACAAACAGTTGACGCCACCTTGTCTAATGACAAAGTCAAATATACCCCCTGCAAGGATAAACACTTGATCTGGGACACAGAGGGCTGGCCCATCTTCCAGACAATAAGCCTTTCTCTTCATCTACCATGTTGTCCCCATCACCTCTTAGGTAACTTTCGTCTAAATAGAGCTGGATTTGATTGTAAGTTTTGCACATTTGAATTATATTTTATTAAGCATTTTTCATAAAACTGAAACTCTGTCAGTACCAACATTCAGAATCTGCTTGGGCATCAGTGCTCCTCCGGGTTACCTGGAGATTAGGCGTGCAAGTCCCTAGCAGTACTAAGAGTTAACAGTTTCTCTCCTCCTGATGCTACCATCAGGATTCTGGTATGAAGTAGGAGAGCTATGGAGGTCAAACTCAAAACACAGAGAAGCAAGCAATGTTTGGTGCTACTGGGAAATGATACTTTATGCAAACATCCACATACCCGGGAAGGCTGCCACAAACTGACTTGTCTTTTTCCTACACAATGGTCCCTGGACCTTTCTTGTGTGATGTCCACAGGTTTTATCCCTTCACATTCTCTTTCTCTGCTTCACTCATCTTTTATCCTGGGAGATCTTTGAACTTTCATTGGTCAAAATGTATTGTTTGAGAAAAGTATCATATCTCCATTACTAATACCTCCCTGTGCCCCATCTGCTTATAAAGGTTCTGTTAAAATTGCTTACCTTTCCATTAAGAAAGGTTTTGCTAACCTTATGGGTAGATGTCTACCCAAATGCCTGCCTTTATTAGAGACACAGAACAGATTCACTTTTCTGATTCTTTAAGCAAAATGTCTCTAAGATGACTTGGTTTTCTTTTTTTTTTTTTTTTTTAATTTTGAATTCACCATCACGCCGGTCTACTCCATGGTGACAAGGTGACAGTTAAATGACACTGGAAGTATAAGAGTGACCTGATGTGAGGAAAGTTCTTAGAAAAATGAATGCTCAGTACAAGTCACATTATAAAAAAGTTGTATGTGTGTGTGTAGGTCTGTGTGTTTGTCTGTGTGTTTCTGTGTGTGTGTGTGCATTTGTGTGTGTTTGTGTGTGTCTCTGTGTGTTTGTGTGGATATGTGTTTGCATGTGTGTGTATGTATGTCTGTCTGTGTCTGTCTGTGTGTTTCTGTGGATGTGTGAGAGAGAGAGATGGGGGGGGCAGATTTGGGGGCAAGGCAAGAGTGCCATGGCCACTCACATAGAAGTCAGAGAACAACTCTGTGGAGTCATTTCTCCCCTTCCACCTTCATGTGGGTTCCAGGGTCAAGTGCCTCACCCCATGGGCACCTCACCTGCCTCACATGTTAGCTCTGGTTCTCAGGATGAGCATGGACATGGATTTCTAGGTCCACATGAATTTCCTTGTATGGTAATTATAGTAATATGTATGAGATAAACAGCTCCTTTATAGGTGGTAAACCTGAAAGGCAAATAAATGGCTGACCACTAGAAATGCCCAAACTTGACCATGGTAGATGGAAACCCAACTTCTCAAATCTTTTTTAAACTTTTTTTCTTCCTATTTTTTTATTTTGAGGATTGTAATATAGTTACAGCATCTCTCCCTTTCTTTGCCTCCCTCCAAGCTCTTAATGGTCAAATGGAAGAAGTGAAATATTTTGTCTAAAATAATATTTTCCCTTTTTGCTTTTCTTCTTTCCTTCCTTCCTTCTTTTCTTTTTTGCCAAAATATTCCCCAAGTAGAAAAACATTGTAATGTAACATGCACCCATAGGATGGTGAAATCTTCAAAAGTCCCTGTATAGAGCATGGTGAACTGAGTTTTACAGGACACAGAACTTCCTGTTCTAGGAAGTATGGGTCAGAACTATGGCTCTCACTTGAAGGTAAGGTCCACCGGGCCTTTCATCTAAGCAGAATGTGCTTGCTTCCAGTAGAAGTCTTTCAAATCAGAGCACATCACAGGGCCCACTATCACCTGTGTCTAATGCCCTCAGTGACGCAGCTACCCTAATGTCATCTTAGCATATTTTAGCGTCTTCATGTTGACGGACATCTTTGTTTGGACAGAAATGCTTCCCTCTGGAGTCACTGGATCCTTGTGTTGGTCCACATTGTGTTCCTGTAACAAAATATCCAAGAGCATTTTAGGAAGAGATGATGCTCATGGGATTCATGTTTCTAGCGGCCAGAACGTTCAGTCAGTGTCACAGACGCGTCAAGTACACGGGATGGCCTTGTTGTATAGCAACCAGCTGTCTCAACAACTAACCTGCTTAACCATGCTCACCCACTCTCTTCTGAGGGTTGTGTCTTTGGGACCTGATCCTATTATATTCACCTCATAATACCTTTTGAAATGGCTCCACCAGGACCAAGATTCCACACACAAACCTCTGAAGGACGTACTCAAATCACCCAAGCCATGACGTTCCCAATGACATGCTTCCCGTCTGCCACTCAGCACACACGCTCTCCTTTCTCTGTATATTTATATACTTTCTCTGTATATTTATATTCTGTATATTTATATAACTTTAAGAGCAAGGTTTTTTTGACAACATGACTTCTTCATATTTCTTTGAGTTACTGGGAAATAAGCTGGCACCACTGACCTAAACTTCCAGCCTTCATGAAACTTTATCTTTAGACAGACTCTCACTGTGTTGCTATGATGGATACCATCCAAAACGCTTATAAACTGTTAATATTCCCAATGTGTCTGGTTGTAATGGTCTTAGATATTAACACTCAGAAAAGATGTAAAATATCAAAGCAAAGCACAGACTGTGTTACTTTTATCAGTATAAACACAAAGAAAAATTTGTAGTATCAAAATTAAAATTTATCAGACAATACTGGACAGAGACTTTTTCAAGCCTAGATTAACTGAAGATTACTTAAAGTATAGGAAGTTCTGTCATCCCTGATATAATGATAAAGATATATTGGACAATTTTACCATTGTGTGAATATAACGGGCTGAACTTGTAACATACCTAGATAATAAGGATCATGACACACCATGACTACCGTAAGCAAAGCAATTTATAGAAGAAAGCATCTAATGGAGGTTTACAGCTTCAGAGGGTTAGAATCCATGACCATCATGGCCAAGAGCATGGCAGCAGGCAGGCAGGCATGGTGCTGGAGCAGGAGCTGAGAGCTTACATCTGGTCCACAAGCATGAGGCAGAGAAAGTCAACTGGGAATGGCGTGCGGTTTTGAAACCTCTAAGCCTCCCCCTCCAAATGACACACCTTCTGCAGCAAGGCCACACCTCTTAATCCTTCCAAGCATGTCCACAAACTAGGACTAAGCATTCAAACATATGAACCTATGGGGTTATTTTCATTCAAATCATCACATCTCTGGAAAAGCCTTCACAGATAAACCCAGGGGCCATCTTTTCGGTGATTCTCTATTCTACCAAGTTGACAGATAAGATTAATCATCACAATGTACTATATTCCAAATATACTGGAGATATCACAGTCAATGCCATACTATGTCCCTTAACCTTATGAAATGTTGGAAAAACCAAATGGGAAATAATATATGCAGTAATTAATTTTAATTATTTAAATGCAGAGAGTATGATGGGAGTATATGACAATGGGCTCAAGGAGAAATGGCTCAGGAGTTACAGCACTTACTACTCTTGTGGAGGACCCTGGTTCAAATCCCAGCACCCACATGGTGGCTCACAAACAATAGGAACTCTCTTTTCATAGGATCTGGGCATAAGCACAGACATATGCATGTACATAGTCATATACTTAACTAAACAACTTAAATAAACAGCTTTAATTTTTCTTTTTTTTTTTTTTTGGAAAAAAAAAATAGGTCGTAACCATGGCTAGAGGTATAGCTGGGTGGTAAAGCATACGTGTGACATGTACAAAGACCTGAGCTCAGCCACAGAATCAAAAATGTAGTCTAACCGACACTGAGATGCTAATCCGGATCACACATATTTAAGACAGATGCTGAATGGGAATAATGTCATGTGACAGTTCTCTTTCTTGGGAGAGATGCCACAGCACTAGAAGTAAGAGCTGGTAGGTGACCTTAGCCTGTCTAATCTGTAGAGGTGAGACAAAGTCACAGATACGTTTCACATGGGGTGGTCACTCAGTGATGGGCAGTATAATATTATGGTCTCAGCAGAGTAGGGTGGAGCCGAGTTCTGTTCCTCCTGAGGCCACAGCTGCATAGTGTTGCTCACATGTGTTTGTGACCATAACCTCCGATGCTTAGCATGCTGCTCCATGCTGCCCCGACAGCTAAGCACATTACATAATGCTCAGTAGAGACAGTGAAGCGCAAGCTTGCCGCATCCTGCATGGTACTGTGCCTCTTCTCATCACTTTAGAAATCACCACTAGAAATCATTAGAACATGAGGGCTCTGACTAATCAGTGGATTGATTCACTAATGCATTCATGATTTCACCAATTCATTGAGGGGGCAATCGAAGCCTTAGGAAGTCAGACCTCATAGGAAGAACCAGGCTTCTGGTGGGGGATGTCCTAGGGGCCACATCCTACCCTGGCTCATTTTTGTCCTGCTCTCCAGCTTCCTGACTGTCAGAGGGTAAGCAGCTCAGCCATATTCCACCATGACACTCTGCGTCACTATGGCCCAGAAACAATGGAGCCAGCCAACCAGGGACTGGGACCTTTGAAACTGTGAGCCCAAATGGAGTCTTCCTTCTTTAACTTATTACTTTTTCACAGTGATGGATAGCCCAACACATTTCTAATTTAATCTCACTAAGATAATTTCTGTTTAAAGTAGTTAGAAAATTTTAAGTTATGCTAATCAGCAAGCCAAATGGGGAGGCAATACAAAGCGACACCAGCAAGGCCTCTCTTTACGATTACACATTTGCGCTTTGTTCTCAGGGGACACTGAACTAGTCTCGTACTAGACCCCAAAGCCCTACCTGGTTTTGATCATTCTGCTTAGAAAAGGCATTTCTTTTAGTACCAGCCTCTGCCTTCATTAAACTGGGACCCTTGGATAAAATGAGCCATGGTCCAGGGAAGCTTTGCTGTTCTCCATTTGGAAACCACATCTGCCAAGAGTCTCATTTTCCCTGCTTCTTCAGAAAGAATTCCAAGTTCTCATCCAAAGTGGCAGCCATTCCCTGCAAGTCTCAGATCGCCAAAGCCACATCGGATTGCCTCTCTGACTGAAGAGGAAACATCCAGAAGGAGGGACGGCAGCTCCGCAGCCCAGCGTAAATTAGGAACACAGTTGCCACTTGCATATGAAAATCAAAACCAGCTCTTCAGCTTGTAGACCAACTTCACAGACGCACTGTAGGACAGTGCTTGGAAGTATTCTGAATTTGCAATAGTCACCAAAGCCTCCTGAGTGTTGTTTACAGTGTTTCCTTCACGGGAGGAGGATTAAGGTTCCGGCAGTTTAGGGGACAAATGCACACACAGGGAAGCAAGCAAGCAAATTATTTAATGATTATTTTTAAAAAACATGTCACTGTGCAGGGAAAGTGTTTGGAGAGGCATTCAAGGCCCATGTCACCGTGTGACATTTCTTCATTATCACTTCAATGCAGCGAGTCCAGGGGGTAGGAGCAGAAATTCTTACTATTTATGTCTTCCATGTAACACTTCATACAAAAATAATGACTTTAGTCCTCAGAGCCCCACCCCGATATTTTAGAAAATACCATGTTTGTGCCTGAAAGCAACGCCTTTTCCTATCTCAAACGTTTGATGTGCTGTTTGCTCAGGAATATTGAAAGAACACTTATTTGCATTTCCTGGTAGTTCTCAATCACGTGCTCTCCCTCACATTCCACCTCTAAAGAGAGCATCCACAACCAGACAAAATAGAAGCACCTCAACAGAAACATTGTTTCCACTCCGTTATGCCAAGTGAATTTTAAATCTCCCTTTCCACCACGCAGGCCTTGCGGTGAAGCTGAGGGCGGATTAATGTGGTTCTGATACTTCAGTGTATCAGAACACGGATTTGCCGGCAACAGCTGCAGCAAATTCCCCTGACTGAGAAGAATTACAAGTATTATCACCTAGATCATTAAACTGGGTTCATAGATTGCACAATATCTTCAATCAATTCATCTAAGGGAACTTGAAGCCAGCTGGACCCCCTCGGTGAGAACTTGACTTAATTGGCCAATAAGTGGCTGGAAAAGGTACATGCTATTTGATCAAATTACCGAGTGAGCAAGTGATTACAGTTTGGAGCAGCACGGAGGGTGGATGGCAGGTCAGCCCTTTTGGGGAGGGCTAAGTTAATGTCCACTATTAAGTGCTACTGTGAAAAATGGTGGTTTGCTTGGAGCTCAGATGGGGAAGAGGGTCTGGGTCAGGCTGCAGCTGATGGAGTGGGCGAGAGACACACATTTATCGTCTCTTTGGCCTCATTTCTGCCTTGGTAACAGTCTCGCACCAGCCACTATGCTGCTCCCCACCTCCCTGGCTCCTTTTCGTTTTTATTGACATGACTAAGAATATTGCCAATGAATGTATCTCGAAGAAAAGTCACTTTTCCCTCAGCAGTGTCCCAAGAGTCTTTTCCACAGAAAGGTTCAAGAATCAAGAATTTGAAGAAAGTCCTGTTTACACATACATATTAATAATTAGTCTCTCTTGTGTGCTCTCTCCTCTCTCTCTCTCTCTCTCTGGTGAGGAGACTGAAGAACTGTTTGCATACTAGATGTCTACCTCCTACCAATGCCAGCTAAGGAAAGAAGCAAGTCACATCTGAGTCTGTTACCAAATGTTGCCACAATTATTGAAAAACAGCTCAATTTTGAAACAAAGGGTTGTTGGTTTTTTAAGGCTACTGTGGCATTTGTTTTTGGCCACTAATCGTGTTAGCTATTTTACACACACACACACACACACACACCAGAAAGCTTGTGACAAACTTGGTTCAATATTTCAAGTTAATAGGCCTGTAACAACACACCACCACTTGCATTATTGGTGTTAGACTATAGCATGGTATTATTCAATGGGAGTGGTCCCAAGACAAAAGTTCCAGTGTGAAGTGATTATGTGAAAACCTACCTATTTCGTGGATTTTTATTAAACAATGTAACTTTACTAATTGATAATTTACTTTGGTTTTTTTCAGATTTATTTATTTGTTTGTTTGTGTTTATGGGATAGAGCATGTGTGCAGTCAGAAGACAATCTGCGTGACTTGGCTCTCTCCTTCTACCATGTAACTTCTGGGGATGGAACTCAGGGCACTGGGCTTGGTGGTGAGCCATCTTGTCAGCCCTACACTTGGGCTTTCAAGCCAGTGGGAGGTTGGGCAACAGCTCAACCCATGGCAACTCTACAGCCCGAGTCATGAAACACACGCCAAACCTGTCTAATGCTCATCAGATCATGGCAGCTTGCAAATGCCAGTCACCTGCTAACATCCCTCCAGTCTCTCACCTTTGCAGGTGTGCTCAATGGTTCTGGGGCTTTCCTTGTTTCTTTGTCATTTGTATGATGTGCTGGTATGCTATGGCAGAGGTCCATGGGGAGCCTCAGCCTTCTTTTCAAGTGGGAAATGGAATCTTACCTTGGAGTCTGCTTTTGCCCTTCAGGGGGCCAATGTTCCTGTCTCTGGGGGACCTTTCCAGATCCTCTGTAAATTATCACTCATTGCCTTTTCCATTCCCTTCCCTGTTTCAATAAATATATATCATATATTTATGTGTTTATTTCATAATGTGCATATGAATAAAATATGAAGTCTTTTAAGATCAAGACTTTTCAGCCCAGCAGTAGTGGTGTACATCCTTAGTTTCAGCACTTTGGAGACAGAGGCAGGTGGATTTCTGTGAGTTTGAGACCAGCCTGATCTACAGAGTGGGTTTTAGGACAGCCAGAGTTACATAGTGACATGCTGTCTCAGAATAACAATGAAAACATGATTCTTCTTGTGTGTGTGTGTGTGTGTGTGTGTGTTGTGGTGTGTGTGTGTGTGTGTGTTTTTCTAGTATTTGGTATATCTTTTGGGTTCAAAAAACATGAATGAATCAATGAGTGAATGAATGTTACATCTAAGAGATACTAAGACACAGCCTATTTGTTGGCTTTGTCTGTCTTTGTGGATGGACCAGCCCAGGCTTCCAACCATTTGCCTGTCAGATAACTGGAATATCTCAAGGGCAGATTTTGTAAGATTTGGTGGCTGTGCAACTCATCCCTCTTCCTAAGATGCTCCTGTGCCCCAGGCCATTAGCACATCCTGGTCCATCCTTGAAGCCTTTCTCAGTGCCCCTTGCCTTCCTCTGGGCCTCTCACCTGTCCTGTCTGCCTTGGGTTGCCATCTTTCATCAGACTTCCTTCATGCTCTCCACTCTCTTTAATATTTCATGATCCTGTACCATACTGCCTCACTTAATGGGACAGCTCCTTGAAGGCAAGAAACAGACTCCAGCTCACCCTTCTCAGCCTTTCTCAGTCTCATAAGAGGTACATGGCAAACTGGTGTAAAACTGGGAATGCTTTTTGTTTCCGATAGAAGCCATCCATTTTGTAGCAAAAGCAGCTAGTATCTACCCAGAGCCTCGCTCAGTCAGCACCGTGCATGGAAGACGCTGCTTACAGGTTTGTGGTGGGCAGAATCAAATCGAGGTTTGTTTCTGCGCCGGTGTCTGAGCTCTTACGTGTGTTGTTCCATTGTGCACAGCTCACACTTTTTAGAGGCTTGTTTTTTGCTTTGTTTCGGTTGTTTGTTTGTTTTATTTTATTTATTTAGGTCCTAGATCTTCCAAGGACAAGTGAAAAATTCTCTGCACATGTATATTTTCCACTGCCCCCCTCCTTCGTTCTCTCAAAACATAACTACAGGCTGGGTCTGACTAATGAGAAAGCAAGTTGTTTCAACAACACTGCAGCTTGTAAATCAACATCTCCTTATGAAAGTTCGGCAGGCATTGATTTTCCTGAACTGGAGCTATCACCTCCGCACCAGCCTCCTGCTTCTGAACGTCTTCTGAGCGCCATCATGGAGGAAGCTAAGGCAGGGGCGGAGACGATCCTCAGGGCCCTTTTGATGACCACATTGTCTCTCTAGCTGCTGTTTGAAATGGAAATAGCCCTGGGTGGGAAAGACTCAGAGTTAGCTCTTCTCCCTCCTCGCTTTTATTCCTAGGATATTTCACTGAAGAGTTAAGTCGGGGAACACAGGACCAGTGCACATATTTTTCTCTTACCCCGAGATCTCGGAGGTGAGAGGGCACCACTGAATTAAGCATTTAGTATATTCAAAATCTGTGACCCAGAGCCGCTGTCTGAAAGCATCATTGATAATAGGGCTGGGAGCGCATTACACTTTGCTGGTGCTTATCTTGCCTTGGACAATCTAGTCTTGGAGTGATAATTATCCCACTAGGAAAACTGTCCCATTGTCTGCTGGTTCTCCCTGGCAGGAAGTTTCTCTCCTCTCTCCTGACTGTATGCTTTCTCCTCCACTTATTATTTCTCATTTAATTAGAAGCACTTGATATAAATAGTTCTTTCCTCATCATTTATGTTATTTTCATTTAAATAATTACACAGCACAATGTTGCTACTCCCTGCAGGCTGCGAAACGGGCTGCAAACCGCAGGCTTCATGGTCTCTTTCCAACATGGCTCTTGCTTGCCTCTTCCAACGAAGGAGGGTAAGGCTGTGCTGGTGATGAACTTCTGGGGTATGAGGAGTCACGGTGTCTCCTCTAGGACTGCTCAGAAGGGAGACGGACAAGAGAAAATTCTTCAAATGATGCAGGGGTACAGTAACTTGGTGGTCAAAATTAATGTGTACATGGATGCCAGGGGTGTGTGTGTGTGGTGTGTGTGTGTGTGTGTGTACTTGAGCAAATGTTCTTTCCCTTAATTTTGATAGTCTTCACTGAACTTGGAGTTAGCTGTTTCTTCTAGGCGGGCTGGTCGAGAGTCTGGAATCCACGTGTCTCTGCTTCTTGAACACTGGGTTGTGAGATGGAGACAAAGAACCCAACTGTTCTTGAATGTTGAGGATCCAGACTTAGACCCTCAGGCTTGTGCAGTAACACTTTACCCTGAGCCACCATCCCCCAGCCTGAAGCTTTTTTAATAGACAGAGTCTGACTCACTAGTTCTGAGTGAGGTCTGACAGGCTGAGTTTTGTTGTTTGTTTGGTTTGTTTGTTTGTTTGTTGTTTGTTTGTTTTTGAGATAGCTCTTACTATATAGCCCGGCTTGATCTGGAGCTCACTACAAAGATTAGGCTGGCTTCAAACTCACAGAGATCAGCCTGCCTCTGCCTCTTGAGTTCTGGGGTTAAAGGCATATGTTACCACAGCTGGTAACACTCGTAGGCTGAATTTTTAACCCCTAAGCCATTCTGATGTTGCCTGTCCACTCATACTAGCAAAGACTTTAGAGCAGACAAATGTCTATGGTCAGATCCACAGATAACTTTTGATGACAGCAAAGGTTTTCTCTCTCCTTTTCTCCTCTTTTAATCTCTTATCACATTTCTAGAATTTACTTGTGGGGCCACTGAGAACATGGGCATGCCAGAAGACAACTTGAGGGAACCAGTTCTTTCTTTCTATCATGTGGTCCCCGGGACTGAATTCAAACCATCAGACTTGGCTCTAAACTCCTTTACCCACTGAGCCATCTCAAAAGCTCAGGGCAGGTCATTTGGAGAAACGAACTCTTTCCTGGGCCACACACCTAGAGCAGACTGGATCTCATCTGAGTGTGGGCTCTGGGTAGGGTTAGATTCTGTCAGAAATCTTGCTTGGAAGAAATGAAACCTCCCCATCTTCTGACGAGACTCCAGTGTCACTCTATCAAGTCATTATGAGGCCAAATATGTGTAGAAGCATCTGTAAATTTTTATGTTATACAGATTTATAATATAAGGAAATGATATTTTATACTCTGCACTTTGGAATACACATTGTCTTTTATCAAAATCATCTGAACAATGGTTGCTGCCAAGCCTTGTCAACTATACTTTGAAAACAGATATCCTTAATCTTAAGAGGGACAGTCTTGTGTTTCTACCATATGTCATAAGACAAGGCTACTCTCTAAAGCACCCGGACATCTGATGTCATTTTAAATATCCTGAACTCAGACACCACCATACTTTCAATACTTGCATTTAAAAAAAAAAAAAAACCAGAAGGGCTAGAGAGATGGTCTACCAGTTAAGAGCACTGCCTGATCTTCCAGAGGACATGGGTTCAATTCTCAGCACCCACCTGGTAGCTCACATCTATCTGTAACTCCAGGAAACAACACAACTCACACAGACATGAAAATCCAATGGGAATTATTTATACTGTGAATAATTTTAATGTTTCTGAGCCTTTCTGTTCTTTTTTGGTTAACAACAAAGGCTTTTGCTTACAATTTGTTGGCATAGACCTGTGTCTCATTGCATAACTTCGTGGGGTCCAAGATTCTTCTTCTCCTGTAAAATGGGTCTAAGGTCACAGCTTAAGGAAGTTTCTCGAGTAAAATAATGCACAAAAGGACCCAGACCTACAGCAAACTGTACCATGGCCTGCTTCTGACCAGTATCCAGAAGGACTACAGAGGTCTTCACGTGAAGCCGTGTGAACTCTCACATAGAAGCACAGTGACAGGCAAAGAGAATGAGCCCTTCCTCAATACATTAGGATGCAATATATAATGATTGCAACTGCCCCAGTTGTTTTACTGTGATAAAATGTATAAAATAACATTTCTCATCCTAAACCTGTCGAATGGCATTAAAGACATCCACACTTCATCCAAACATCCCTACCAATCCATCTCCGTAAGTCTCCTTCACTTCCTGCAGAGCTGGAAACCCAACAGGAGCTCCCTCCTCTCTGCCTCTCTCTCTCTCCTCTCTCTTCGTTGATTATGGACATTTTTAGGTACTTCTTGTCAACGAGATCTCACGGCCTCTCTTCTTTCAAACTGGCTTATTTTACGGTACAATGTCCTCTACGGTCATCTATACTGTAGCATCCATTAGAATTTCCTTCCTTTTTGAGTCTGAATAATATTAATAATATTCTAGTTTATACCACATTCTGATTATCCACTCATCTGTCGATGGACATACATTCTTCCTTGTTTAGTTGTGGTGTATAGTGAGGCTGTGGATATGCAAACTTTTGTTTGAGACCCTGAACAATGGTTATCTGAAAACTGTCATGAAGAAATGACTCTCTGGTCTAAAGATTAGATCTATTAAGCACCAGAACCAATTTATTGGGTTCCAAATTAAAACTACATGTGGTCTGTCTTCCAGATAAGGAAACTGGGGTTTGATGATGTTTGATACCCGCTCTGAGAACTGTAGGCAGTATTTGAGCACTCCCATTAGCTCTAGGCTCATGATTTTAAAAATAGCTTCATGAAACAGTTCATCTTCTGCTGGCTCACTGAAGGGTACAGTGTCGCACCTGTTCCTAGTGCACCCAAGGAGTGGTCTGGAAGTATCTGTGCTTTGGTGCCCATAGATAGCATGGACATGGCCCTATGGGTCACTGGCTCACCTGCCTGCTGTAGGTCTGGATCCCTGGGGAAGACTTGGATTGGTCATGGAATGCATGATGGCCTTTCATATTGCAAACAGAAACTCCATGTCCATTAAAGAAGAGCTCTCCTTCTCTCACTCTACCAGACTCTCTTGATTCAGTCTCTCATGTCTTCATGTCAGTGAGATGCCACAGCCTTTGTTCTTTTGTGGCTGGCTTATTTGACAGCATAGACTTCCACACCATAGCATCTACTGTGTGAGGCTTACAGGAGGAAGACTTCACCCGACCCCCTGGCCTCAGGGTGGTGCTCCTGAATTATCCCATGCCGGGCAAGGGGGAGCAGACTACAGATGTCTGAGGATGGAGGTAGGAGCTTAGTGATTTTGCTAACCCAAGAACAGATCAGCCCAGAGCCTCCATCAGAGCAAGAGAAACTGGACAGTAGCTCAAAGCATTCTTTCCCAGGCGGGGTCAAAGCTCTAGATCAGGCACACATCCTAAGATGCTGGAAGCTGGTCTTGCCCATTTCTTGGCTGACAAATTAAGCAGGTGGAGACAGGGATGAGAATTGCAGAGGAAACAGTGCCCAGGCTCCTGCTCAGCCTGGCGACAGCGGCCCCAAAATCTCCCATTATCCCAAAGCACCATATCTGGGGGTTCTTATTTGCAACCCTAGTATTTTCCATTTAAAAAAATTCCACTATGCAAAGGGATAAGGGAAAGGGAGCCAGAAAAATAGTTTTAAAAGCACATTACCAGGAAATTGTTTCTACCATGTTTACGACTGTTCTTAATGTTTTATGAATATGCTAAAAAAAATGTCGGGGCGTATTTCCTTGGGCGCTCTAGTTAATTACTTATTCTGAGGGCTTCCACTCCATTCCTTTCAAAATGTGTTGTGCATTAATTCTGATTATGTACAAAAACCCACCTGCAAGGAAAACCTCGGAATCAGTAATGCTGGTAAAATGAGCAGCCTCCTGGGGTTCCACTGAGGAAGAGGATACTGGACAAATTAGAATCTTGTAGCTAAGGCTATTCATAATGTCATTAACATAAAGGCAATTAAATGAGTTTTTAACCTACAACCCTTTATTGTTATTAATGAACATTAGAAAAACACAGGAGATAAAATTGGTAATTATCTCTGCACCAAGCTATGCAATAATGTGTTTAAATATAAAAACAAAACAAATGATTAGTGTTAGTATTTTCAGTAGCAGAAACCCAGGAGCAGCTCCGTCATCTTTAATCACATGAGCCCACACCAAGAGGGTTAATTAAAAGAAGGCTTTACCTTCTATGGGCCCGGTTGTTCAGTTTAATATGGAATCAACAAACATAAATGTAAATTTGCAAAAAAAAAAAAAATTCCCAAGCAGCGGTTCCTGCCTGCAGGTTAACCACCTTTACAGAAACTCAGAGCCATTCCTTCTGGTAGACAACAGTCCACAGCACCAGAATCAAGTTTTTCCTTTCTGGAAGAAAGAAAACAAAACAGTTGTGCCGTGCTTTCAGAGCCATTCCCAAGGACAAGTGACTAAACCCAGGCTCACTGCTTGGGCTTGCTGCCCACAGAAGGTGACCTGAGCGTCTGAAAAGAGATATATGACGTTAAAAGTAACAGCAGATGCTACATGATAGTCAGGGAACACAGCTTATTTTTTTCCTTTATGCAAACCACAGCATCTTCTAAACAAGCTGCGCCTGCGTGTGAGGACGTATGCAGCAGTTAACGGATGGTGGAAGCCAGGTCTAATAATAGTCTCCCCCTAATTAATTCAGTTTGTATACCATGCCGTAGATGTGGCTATCCTATCTCTTGTAATTTTGTTCCAAGCCAGTTTTTTTTCTGAAGTCCACGTTGAAGTGACACACACCTCTGATTTGTCCTTGCAGTGAAGTTCGAGGCCACACGATTCTCGAAAGCAGGTTTTTAAACAACCTTTACATTGTCAAAGTCTTTTATTTTCATCTGATTTTCCCTCAAAAATGAAATCTTTACGATGGCATTTTACAAAATGAAATGACTGTACCAGCACTACCTATGTTTATATATTACTTAACAAAACAATCCTATTAACTTAGGTTGATGCCAAGATCAAAATTATGCCTACCACATGCACTTCCGTAGGCTGACTCTATCTTAAACATTTGGTTGCACTGAGACTTCCTTACCCACTGAAAAACCTCTTGTAGGATCAAGAAATGTAGCTGAGTATCAGGATGAGAATCTAGACGTAGGAAATATGGTGGGTTGGCAGTTTTCTCTTCTCTGCTCTAGTGTTGATCATATCACTAGAGGCTGGGACTCAGAATTGAAGGCCCAGAATGAGTGAGTGTTATATGATAGGACACTTGACAAGATTAGACAGATCATGTTATCCAGGGTTGGCCCTGAAGAGGTATACCACAAGCCCCTCCAGTCTCTCCCAAGCAGTGTTTAGAAGACAGTGTGAGGTGAGCAGACAGCTAAGCAGCAGCCAGGCCTGGAAGACCAGGCCCTTGCATACAGTTTTGTGTGCTGTTTTACTGATCACACACAGAGGAAAGCCAGGCTACACAGTAGACCTGGGGTCTCATGGCCAGATAGGTCCCTGGCCACCAGCCCGGTCCCTTTTGAGCACCAGACTCTAGTTATCAGCTCCCTCTTTGTCTGTAGTCACTTCAGCCACTGTTGTGAGCAAGGTTCAAGTCTCAGCACACTTCTCCACCGCCCAGGGAAACCATGGGGGCAGGTGGGTCTCTGTAGAGTACCTGTGGGCCTGAGAGAGCCGCAGGTGACTTTGTGCCACGGATCAGCCTGGGGAGGGGTGTGAGAGATGAGAGATGTGTTCATTAAAAACATTTGCATTTTCAAGTTTCATTATCCCTGATGCCTCAGAGTGCTGCCTGGCTGGTGCCTCTGCCATGTGGCAGCCGGCAAAGCTGAAGGTCAACCTCCGGCTGTTAGGCAAACAATTGGGAACTACACACACTAAACTCACCCCTTTCCTGTCACCCTCCCTGGCTATTAACCACCCCCAGGGCACCCTCAGGGCTGCAAATTTTCTCCTGGCACCTCTTCTAACTTGTGAAAATTCTAGAGGCCTACAAACCGACTGCTTAGCAAGAACAGGCCATATGCAGGGTCTTTGTGATCTGACCTCAGGCAGTGGAGGGGGCAGGGCTGGCGGCTGGAGTTACTCTATTGTGGACGCTTTGATTTGTCTCATCCTGCCCTTCTCAAGCTGCTGGCAGTGGGCCTGCCGTAGAGAAGGTGGCCTAACAGAGGACAATGGCGAAGCCTCGCACAGCTGGAAAATCATTTTTCAAAGACCTCCAGGACACAGCAGTCGAGCCTGTCAGCCAATGTTTGATCTGGGGAGGGTGGAGCAGCTGCGGCCAGGGCAGGACTCTCCACACCCAACTCTGCAGAGCCGCAGGTGGGGGTGGGGCAGCTGCCTACCCACTCACATTCCTGCCTGTACCCCAGAAATAAAGGCTGGGCCCCCTCTGCTCCAACCCGTGCAAGGCCACTCCCACTTGTCTTCCTTAGTACTCTCAGAAAAGTAGTGGACAGAAGCTAAGAGCCCCGCAGGGAAGCTGGGAAACCCACCGACCAAGACCCCTGCAGGGAAGCTGGGAAACACCCACCGAGCAACCTGCAAGTTGCAGGTCAGCGTTTCCCTGCTGGATACAGACAGATGCATACGATGTAAGAAATGAAAGGTCCAATGAGGAGGCTCTTCCTAAGGAAAGGAATGAGAGACGCTTGACAACAGAAGTTAAGTCTACCCCAGGGAGTTGTTCTGAAGTAGAAACAAGATTTAATCCAAGTTTATCCTGGCTAAGACATCATTTGTTTTTATCTCTCTCATTCTCTCTGTTACACAGGAGTTTTCAGAGGCCACGGGATGTACTATGATGTCATTACAGAGATGGCCAATAGGATGGGTCCTTCTGTATTTCAGAATTTTCTTTATCAGAGGTCTTGCTTCCCACTGTCTCTGTTACCTGCAGTGATATGGAATATTAAACAAAAATCTCCAGAGATAATTAATGTTTTATCTTTGCATGGTGAAATTTCACACTGTCCACCAGGTCCCACTCTGTCTGTCTAGCCTCTGAGTATATTGTACTATCATTCTTTACCTAGAAGCTGTACATAGAATAGATAGATGGCTGCCATAGTGCAGGGTTTGTGGTCAGTAAACCTCTACTTAACAAATGCATCCATCCAAAGACCAAGAGTAATGACGACGTTGGCAATCTAGATACACCCAAGAGACGCCATCTTTGCTTCTAAGGCTTGAAAAGCTGAAAGAAAAGGGAGGAAAAGAGGAAAACTACATACCAGGGTTACTGAGGTCTCTCACAAGGCTGAGCCTGCTGTCCATGAAATTGCAAAGAAGTTCATTAGAGGTGTTTGCAACACCCCCCCACCCCCAGCATGTCACAAGGAGGGCACCACCGAACTGACTTTACAGTTTTTCTGTTTAAATGTCTGACATGGTAAATATCAATGTACAGCCCACATAAATCTGCAGAGAAAGAGAGTCTTGAGTTCCCGATAATTTTTGAGAGTGTAAAGGGGTATCGAGACCAAAATGTTAGCAAACCCTGCCTCAGACAGGCTACTCTGAGTGAGCAGGCTGTACCACATGCCACTCAGAAACTCTGCCTTGCCTAGGACTTTTTGTCTTGTCATCAAAGACAGCTCTGTGTCTGATCACCTCTCTTCTCCATTGATCTAAAGTAGTCTTCTACTGGCTGCTCGTGGAAATTATGTTGCTTGCTGCACCACCACCTAAAAAAAATCTATTTTGCTCAATATCTCTGTGATTTTACACTTTCTTAATATGAATCCATGGACGAATCCTTGGTTCAAGAATTCAGTCAGCAGCAGAGCTCATGTCCTTTGTAACTCTGCAAACATGCTTAATGTTTTCATATCTCATTTTAAAAATATGAGTAGGGCCAGAGCCACTGGAGCCGGAGTGACAGCCAATTGGGAGTCACTCACTATGAGTGCTGGAGCCTGACTCGGGTCCTCTGTAAGGCAATAACCTCTTAACTCCTCAGCCAACTCTCCAGCCCTCGTTTTAACATTTTGAAAGTATCTTACTTAAATCAGATCTTACTAGCCTTCCAAACAAGCTGTGAGCCTTATAACAAGCCACTGTCCCCTAAATGCCATCTCTCCACCTCTAGCTGGTCCTCATATAGAGTCTAGACTCTCACTTTAAACTTCATTTAAAACAAAGGAGCAGGAGCATCAACAGTGGGTGGCTTATTTATCCCGGGCTTCCTGTAGGGCGTGTAATTTTTTGTTGTTGTTGTTGTTGTTTTTTGTTTTTGTTTTTGTTTTTGTTTTGTTTTTCGAGACAGGGTTTCTCTGTGTAGCCCTGGCTATCCTGGAACTCACTCTGTAGACCAGGCTGGCCTTGAACTCCGAAATCTGCCTGCCTCTGCCTCCCAAGTGCTGGCATTAAAGGCGTGCGCCACCACCACCCAGCTGAGGCATGTAATTTTTATCCTTGTTAATCATTTAGTTTTTATTTATTTATTTATTTTAAGATTTATTTGTTTATGTATGTGAGTACATTGTAGCTGTCTTCAGACATAACAGAAGAGGGTATCAGATCCCATTACAGATGGTTGTAAGCCACCATGTGGTTGCTGGGAGTTGAACTCAGGACCTCTGGAAGAGCAGTCAGTGTTCTTAACCACTGAGCATCTATCCACCTCTATTATTATTATTATTATTATTATTATTAATTTATTTGATGTTTGTGGTGGTGTTTTGCCTGTATTTCTATCTGGCCCAGGTATGCATGCAGTGCCTGTGGAGGCCAGAAGAGGGCGTCAGATCTGATGGAACTGGCATGGCAAAAGATTGGTAGCTACCGTGTAGGTATTGGGAACTGGGAATTGAACCCAGATCCTCTGGAAGACCAGTTAGGAGCCTTTTAACTGCTTGGACATCTCTCCAATACCCTTTTCTTTGCATTTTAGCCCATAAACATGTTCCTTTTTGGTTTTAGATTGTGACCAGGCACTCCCACGCATGCATATATGTTTAATATTTTATCCATCATCCCCACGTTTGGAGGTGAGTGATGCTTTTGAACATGCTTAACCCACCGTGTTGACCTGCAGGTCTCAGCCTTTATCCTCACAGAGGAGCCAAGGGATATATTTGCTAAAACCTGAAATACTCAATCTTTCTGACTCACCAAAGCAGACCCAGAATGCAAAGCACTAATTAGATTTTGTTAAAGATCTTAAATTAGAGCTAAGCAATTCTGAGAGTGGATTGGTTGTTGCAAATTAAACAGAACTATTTCATTTAAGTTTATGGTCGTGTAGGTTAATTAAAATTTTCTCTCTAGGAATACAGCCCCCAAGACTCTATGTAATCTAACAGGCTCCGTGTTCACGCAGAGCAAAAATGGCAGCTTCAATATTTAATTCTTGCTTCATAAACTTTGAAGGCTAAAAACACACTCTCCCAAACTTGTGAATGTTCTTTATGTCAGAAACAACTCGCCAAAGGAGTTGCTAGGTAACTTGGGGCCCATGGAAAGCTGATAAAAATGTATTTAAATCAGATTTCTGGAGCAGATGGGCAAACTGAAGTGGAAAATAAATTCAAATGCTCTGATACTGGCTTTTTGTGCCAAAGCTAAGATCTTCTTGCAGGGTAGGGGGCTGAAGTGGCCTTCCTGCAGAGGGCATCGAGTCTCCTCTCCTTCTCCACAACATGAAGCCATCTGAGATTTGTGAGGCAAATCACTCTTCAGTGACTGGGAAAGGTCCATGAAGAAGGAGTCTGGTCTGAAGGAGATGGTAAAGTCTGTGTCTTGGGAAACAGAAAGTCGACACATTTGTATAGAGAGTGTACATTCTATAATGCAGCTATCAACATAGCAAACGATGAAACCTTCTATTACTTTAGCTCGTATAGACTGAAAGCAAATAGTCCTTTCTCAGTATCTTTGCACGTAACCAGAGATATTAGGAGCTGGTGGCAAGGCCAGAGAACTCTTGCAACATCTATTTCTGAAAAAGTCTCCTGCAAACGTTACCTCTTCACTCAGTTCTCAGAACTTTGCAGAGTTGATAAATTTGCACAAAATTATTCAGAAGAAATCTTAATCAAGTGTGTGGCTGAGGCAGGGGACTCACTTAAGCCCTGGAGTTCGAGACATTCTGGGTAACTCAGAGAGGATGCCTCACTCCAGACAAAACACAAATGGGAGCTGGTAGTTAGCTGAGCTCAGCACCCAAGGAACACAGAATCTCTGGAACCGGCACACCTCTTTGGGACACTGTAGGACGGACAAGCAGCTGTGGGAGGCAGATGCAAACTGCACTGGTGACTTAGGGACCTACTGGCAAAGATATGATGCACCCTAGGTCCTTCCCCTGAACTATTTACTGAATTATTGCAGCAAACTACCCAGACATTTTTGGTTTTTTGTTTTGTTTTGTTTGTTTCTATTTTGTAGATAAGAATACTGAAGCACCAAGGGCCTTGTAACTCAGAAGGACGGCATAGCTAATGGGTGACGTAGCTGTTGCTCAGATGCAAAGCTTTGATCACCACTTTCTCAGGAGACTTGGGGTCCTTGGGAGAGGATGGTCCAAAAGTACTCTCATTTTTTTTTTTTTTTTTTTTTTTTTGCTAAGCAAAGTACACACTAGTTAGGATTTTAGCAATATTTGTCAAAATATTAGTGAACATGTCAGATGACTCAATAAAAGCATATTTGCAATAGAAAAAACTTGGAAACAACTTAGCATTTAGTAACGCATGAGTTGGACAATTTCTTGCAAAACTACACAATAGGATGCTATTAACTCACTAAAAAGAATGAGAAAATCTATATTAATATGAAAAATACTCTCTCAACAAAAGAAATAAGTTAAAAACCAAATTGCACAGAAGGGCTCATTTCTGTGAGTTGTGTGGAGGGTACAAACCTCTGACGAAAGGGGTGGTCTAGAAGTGGACATTATTTGTTTCGGTCCATGGCAGACTTTTGGGAGAGTGGCCCTTGGTACGGGAAAGATATAAACTTATATAAACTTTGCACTTTGTCCTGTTCCCAACTCTCTGATTTTTCCCCTAATAAGTAAGTATGACTTTTGTAATAAAAGGAAGCATTTTCAAGAAAGCCCTTTGAACTTAAAAGATAATGGAAGGGTTTTATAACCAAAGAGAGAAGTGGGTCAGGATCTGAAGGGAAGGCAGTTGATGATTAAAGAGCTAATGGTGCCCGAAGGTCATCTGTGCTTTCCTGGTAATTGCCAAGGCAGACTCAAGAAGAACTGGAGGGCTGGACAGAGTGCACCTTGAAGACCAAAAAGGGACCTGGTATTCTGGGCAACTTGTCAAAGCAACACCCAAATGCTCTGATCTCTTCTCGACTCCTTCTGGAGGTGCTGGGATCTTCCCATGACTGTCAGGTTCACATGAAGCCAACTCAGGTGGGAAGACAGGTACCCTCCCACCCGCTCATCCCTCCTACCCCCCATCACCACATCCACTCCCCCCCCCCAAAAAAAAAAAAAAAAAACCATGGCCACTGGAAATCACTCAGTCCTCTGGCTGCACGGGGCTGTCAGTGACAGCTGTAGCCCTTTCCACATGGAAATATTCTCCCTCTGATATGGAGGCAGATTGCATTAGCCTGGCTAATCCCGCCATACACTGGAGAAACAAGAAGAGGCCCAAACTATCCATATGTGCTCTGGACTCCAAAAGGAAGGAGCCCACCAGTGAGTGTGGGGCTTTTGTTTGTTTCTTTGCCTCTGCTCTCTCTAATAATGTCAACATGGCCATTATTGTTTGGTTAGTTTTTGTCCACTCAAAAGCCATCCCGGAGCACTTTTCTTTTGCCAAAGATGATGGAAAAAGTTCTTGTAGAACTTTCCTTTAAGTTCCTAGTTTGTGTGGGTAGGATTATAGTTTATGTGTTTTCATCCAGACACCCAATGTCTATTTGGTTTGTACTGTACAAATAGCAATACTTAATTTAAAATATCCCAGTGTCTAGTTAGCTGAGATACTAACTCAGCCCGGTCTTCCAGCCATGCCTGTCTCAAAAGACTTTGAAGGTTAATCAGGAACCTCACTGATATATCTCATGTTGTCTAGCACACTTTGTAACTTTGTATTCCAACTGTTACAACAGTAAACAGCTAAACCCAGGCACAGTGAGGTAGAAATGAGGTTGGACCTTGATTTTTTTTTATATGCTTGAGCCTGGGATCCCCCAATAATCTGATTAGGTGTTCATAGGAATTTTATTAACAATGTCTACCCAGATGTTCAGGAAAGTTAGACCCTATGACAACCTTTGATCAATAAAGGAAGAACCTGACGGGTTCTGTTGTAGTCTTTCATCCCTTAGATAGAAAATCTTGTTGCATGTTCAAAATGCCCATATCTCTGACAGGCCGGATCTGGATAATACCCATTCTTACAGATTTCCTCTGTAAGAAAGTTTGGGATAGGGCCTGTGAGTACCTTTAACAAGGTGAGGCACAGTGGATAAGACTTTGTAAGTCTCATGTTAATGCCCATGAGAAGCCCACATAGTGACTTAAGAGAGCATGGACAAACAAGGATGGCTTGTCTTCAGGATGGCGGTGGAATTCTTTCCATGACAGGGAAAGAGGCTAGGCATAGACATGATGCTGTAATTCGTGGGGCTAGACAGCAGCAGGTAAAAGCAGCCCTGCTCAATTTCACATCGTTATTACTCGTGAAATCTTTATTAGGACCATTGCCCTTGGTTTCTGGGAGGACCTACGGTGGCTTCTATAAAATAGAGGAACACAGGTGCTCAGTGGAGCACACGCATTTGTGTGTGTGTGTGTGTACATGTGTGTAGAGGTCAGAGGACAACCTCAAATATCACTCTTCATGTATCTCCCTTCTTTTATTTGAGACAGGGTCTCTCGTTGGCCTGGAGTTTCAGCAAGTAGGCTAGGCTAGCTGGCAAAGGAACCTCAAGGAGCCTCCTGCCTCTGCCCTCTGTCTTGTCATTGTTAAAGAATGTATGTGAGCCGGGCGGTGGTGGCGCACGCCTTTAATCCCAGCACTTGGGAGGCAGAGGCAGGCGGATTTCTGAGTTCGAGGCCAGCCTGGTCTACCAAGTGAGTTCCAGGACAGCCAGGACTACACAGAGAAACACTGTCTCGAAAAACCAAAAAAAAAAAAAAAAAAAAAAAGAAAAAAAAAAAAAAAGAATGTATGTGGGTTTGTATGTGAGTTCCGTGTATCTAAACTAAATCATCACACTTGTGAGGCACACATTTCATGGACTGAGTCATCTTACAGCCTTAGGTGACAACTTCAGTGCCCAAGAAGAATTGTAAGCTGGTATCTGCATCAATCTCGGTCCAAAGAGGCTATAGGACTCAGTGTCTGAGTGAGCGCCGTTAGACAGCTTCTCACTAGCTGGACGTCTGAGCGCCATTAGACAACTTCTCACTAGCTAGACAGCAGGCTGGATCAGCTGAGCTATCGGCAGAGAGTGAAGGAGACTTCAATGAACGACACGGGATGGTAAGAATCAGTTAGGGGTGGAACCATTTGGAGCAATAGAGATCGGACCTCAGAAGAACACTAACCTTTTCACACTGAGTCCAGAAGGCTCCCGAAGAACAAAGCAGCATAAGGTCGCAGACAACATCAGGGTTGGATGTCTATCTAAAAAGAATCATGGAAAAATCGTGCTCTGCCCATGGCATTTGCACACAGAACTAAAGGCAAGCCAGTCGCACAGGTGCATGAAATAAAATTGTTGAGAGAGAAGGCAGCGAGTCCAGAGGCTCTGAGGCAGAACCATGTTTACTGTGTTGAAAGGAGTCTCCTTTGGCCAGAGGGGCATCACTGAGGAGAGAGGGAGAGGTAATCAGGAGGTAGCAGGATCTAACTGGAAAGGATTTGCACCTAGAGTGTGGACCGTGAGGCACACTCATGTGCAGTTGAGCATCATCTACAGATTCTGAAGAAAGGGTATGTTATAATCTGTAGAGATCACTTTAGGAAGTGGCCAAGGAGGTCAAGAATGACAGCAGTAGTCACGAGACCACTGCAAAACAGTGTTTGGACATCGTTTCAGATGGACTTTTGGGGTGCATAGGACAGAAACTCAGCCTCAGGGCTGACCGGCTGTTCCAAGCGAACAAAGCCAAACCTCTTCTACTTCTTCCAGTCCTTTGTAGAATGTGACAGCCCAGTGAGTGCAGTGCAAATGCTCAGAAAGCCTTAGAACTTCCGGATTTAAACACATCCTTGGACTTGGCTAAGAATTAGTGGAAACAACGTCTCAACACTGAAAACCATAAACAGCACATGGTCTCAGAACCAGGCCGCCATCTTCCCCACACACCAGCAAGCATGTGTCTCAACACACATGCGTGCTTTAATTCTCTCAGTGACCCTTCTAGGTGACGTTCATCTATATAAGTTTGCAGATGACGAATCAGATTGGAGGAAAGGAAGTTGAATGAATTGTTAGTTGCCATTATAGGTTGCCAATAAAGGTCAGAGACTTACATTTGGACTAGAGGCAGACTCTAGAGCCAGTCCTCAATGGCCAGAACTTGTATTCTTCACCATAGTGAACGCTGGGAAATAGTTATGTTCTCTGGTGGCCTCATCTTATATTTAAGTTTTTTTTTCCCCAGTTTCCTATGAAAAAAGAGCTAATGTTAACAGGCTTAAAGGCCACAATTGCCGGGAAGAAAATAATGAAGGTGGTGATTCTATTTGTTTATTAAGGTGTCCTAAGTTAGAAAGATTCTTTTGCTCCTGGAAGATTCTTCGGTCTGATGGTGAGAGTGGGCGGGTATTTCATTCGGAGTTCCTTTGATGATGCCTGCAGTAGTTCTCCTGCTGCGTAACACTGTCTCTCAGAATTCGTGGCACTGCCTTACCCATACTTTAAAAGTCATTAGCTTAGTTGCATCCCGGAAGAAGGAAGGAAACAGCTGTGTGATCTGCCCATGAGATAAAGTTGTCTGCCCGGCACGAGCTCAGCCCTTTTCTTGTGTTGGCTGGGAGCCTGTCCTCATGCTGGGGAGGAAAAGCTCATTACTGCTCTGAGGAACCAAGAAGCAGGACCGGGAAAGGGGGAGGAAGAAACCAAAGGCCCAGAGCGTTCCTACCAAACTGTATTCTGAAAAGTCAGGTGCCGGGCACTTACTAGAGTCACCTGGCAGCCACTTTCTTAGACTTTTTTTTTAACAGTAGAATTGTGTGGATACAGGTGACTCTTGTGCGCTGGAGCATTGCCCACTGTTGTCAACAGACACACGTCACAGGCCTGGTAGGCGTACAGAACAACACACACAATGGAAGCAGACACTGGGGCCAAGGAGATGGCTCAGCTGCTGATGTTCTTGTCGTGCAAGCATGAGAATTGAATTCAAACCCAGCACTCGATAAAAGCTCAGCACAGCAGTGAACACCTGTCATCCCAGCACAGGGGAATGGAGACGAGGCAACCCCTGGGCTTTGCTGGAAGCCAGTCAAACCAAATCATCATTTTGAGCTCAGAAGTCAATGAGAGATCTTGTCTCAACAAATACAGTAGAAAGCAATTAAAGAAGATACCCAACATTGACTTTGGCCTTTACCCCTCCACACATACTCACATTCACACACACACACACACATTCATACATGCTCTCACACACTCACACATACTCACACACACTCACATATACACACACAAGCACTCATACATTCACATACATACTCATACATTGACACACATTCACACATACACATGCACACACACTCACACGCATGCACTCACACATATACACTCACACATATACATACACACACACACACGAACTCATAGCAGCACACAGTCCAGACTGTTCATAGCTTTCATATCTGCTGACTCTGCAGCTCTTCTAGAAGCACAGTGTACTACCACACCTCAAAAACTCTGCTAAGCGTTGGGCCCTGCCCTGCCCCCGCTTTGTCCTCTCCACTTCAGTCATTTTGGCCACCCTCACTGTTTGCTTTGGTGAAAGTCTGCCGTTGAAGTTGTTGTGCCCCTGTAAGTGGCATTTCAGCACGGATTCCCTGGGTAACTAGAATCCTTGCCTACATTAATGTGTCAATGGCATATGGTGCAAATGGCCAGTCGTTGGGTCTCAGAATCAGATCAAACTATCTGCCAGGCTGCTGGCTGCATTGGCATGGTGCCTACAGTCCCAGGGCTTGAGGAAGGAGAGCAATATTGTCAGAAAACTATTCAGAATGAACTTTCTTGTGCAAACGAGAATCTGGCTTCCCGCCATCCTTCATCTGTCTCCGCACTGGAATCAGTTACAGAAAGATACATGGGCTGCTGAGATGGCTTACAGGTTAAGGTCCGTGCCAATGAGCCCGAGAACCTGATTTGGATCCCTGGAGCTCACTTGATAGGAGAAAAGAGACAACCAAAAATTGTTCTCTGACCTCCACATGTGCACTGTTGCATGTGCATGTACCCCCACACATGCAGTGCACACAGAATAAATAAACGTTTTTTTTTTTTAAGTTTAAAAGGAAAAATGTTTGCATTCTGCAGCTAAATGCCTACAACCAAAATTTTCTCTTATTGTTTTCATTGCATTCTCATGATGGTTCCAATCTCGCTCTGTTTTGGTTTTTTTGTTTGTTTTTTTTGTTTTGTTTTGTTTTGTTTTCCTTTTGAGACAGGGTTTCTCTGTGTAGCCCGGGCTGTCCTGGAACTCACTCTGTAGACCAGGCTGGCCTCGAACTCAGAAATCCGCCTGCCTCTGCCTCCCAAGTGCTGGGATTAAAGGCGTGCGCCACCACCGCCTGGCTACTCTGTTTCTTTAAAGGCAAGTATGTATCTTGTGGGTTTTCCAACAATGTTGCATTTGGGCGTCTTAAAAGCTCTTGTTAGCAGTTCTCAACCTGTGGGTCTCAACCCCTTTGGGAGTTGAACGACCTTTTCACAGAGGTTGTCTAAGACCATAGGAAAAGACAGATATTTACACTGTGATTCATAACAGTAGCAAAATTACAATTATGAAGTAACAACAAAAGATATTTTATGGGTCACCACAGCAGGAGGTGTTGAAGCATTAGGAAGACTGAGAACCACAATCCTAGGGCTGGAGAGAGGACTCAGAGGTGGAGAGCTCTGCTGCTCTTCTAGAGGGCCTGAGTTCAATTCCAGCACCCACATGGTGGCTCACAATCATCTACCATAGGATCTGATGCCCTTGTCTGTTACACAGGCTTACATGCAAATGGAGCACTCCTACACATAAATAAACTGGGAGAGAGAAGGAGAGGGACAGAGAAGAAAAGAAGAGAGAAGAAAGGGAGAGAGACTGCCTTATGTGGTTATTAGTTCCAGTTTGTACTCAAGAAAAGCTAAGGGACTTTTGAACATGGCCAATCATATAGAAAACCCAAGTCCCTCCGACTCTCCAGTCCAAACATCATTCCACTTTTTGAAGTGTAGACATCAATTGTCTAAGCAGAAGCAGACATAACGCATACACATCCAAACTTACAAGCCTTCCTGGAGATTCCAGAAACAGCAAACAGTTGCTGGAGCCCTTTGGTAAAGTATGCACCTGAAAGGTGTCAGGGAGGGATGCAGAGTTTGGGGAGTCATGGCCATCCTGGGGTGTAGTTTTCTGGCAAAGCATCAGTCTTTGAGTTAGCCATGTTCCTAAGTCACTCCTGCTCCTATGGGTAACTCTTCATTTCTGGTCCTATAAGTAACACCAGTAAACTCAATAGTTCACCAAGCTGGACTTGGATGGAGTAATTCCTTTAGCCTCTTATCGCTTTCTCTTTCTGGGGTGAATAGAAATGGTCTCCCTAGGACCAGTCGTGTATCAGTGGCATCCAGAAGTTACCATGGAAGGACCACCCTAGCTGGCTACTCATTCCCATCTTGCCTTCTACTTTGCAAGAATATTGCTATCAAAATGTTTCTCAGTTATTTGTTCCTCAAGTAAAATTCTTTACCTTCTTCAAGGTCTCCAAGAAATTTGAAAAGTAATCTTGTCCACTAATGGCTTCTTATTTCAAATTCCTTACAGTGGGAATAATACAACTTTCACAGAAATGGACTTATTTGTTCACTTAACCAGGTAATATAAAATCCGGCATTTAAATGTACACAGTGCTACAAGCACCCATGGAGAGGACTGAGTCTTCATGCTGTCTCTGCAATCCAGTCCTAGTCCAGGACACTCTCTGGCCAGTTCTCTCTTTCTGTCTGCACCCTCCAGAAATACACTTATAAGTATGTGTTCTCTAAAGTGCTGCATTAGCAACTATAAAAACCTCAACATATATTAGTAATTATGTAAGTGGAACGATGCCTAGCAGTCTCCTCCCCCACTTTCTCTTCTCTCTTTTTCATCCTAAGACAGGGTCTCACTATGCAGCCCAGGCTGACTTCAAATTCATGATCCTCCTGCCTCAGCTTTTGAAATGCTGGGATTACAGGCATGTACTCCCATGTGGCTTGTACTAAGTACTTTACACCTGTTTTTCATTGGATTATCCCGACATCTTTATGAGGCGTGTGCTTCTGGTATACACAATTTACCAATGAGGAAACTGAGATCAAGAAAGTCAAGGCGTTTAGGCACGACTGCACAGCTGTGCTGCAGCCTACTCCCCGCAGCTTGATGCAAAGCTCGAGCTCCTGACTGCCGAGCTTCGTGCTCTAAAATGGCTCCTAATTGTGTCATATATACAAGTTCCCTAGATAGGATATTTAGGAATAAAAGAGACTATTGGGGACAGAAGAATGGCCATGCCCTTGGAAACCAAATCCTGGCTTTAAAACTTATTTGCTATGAGAACTCCATCTCCTTACCTGGAAAATTATGGAACCAAGGATGACCTTGGACCTGGAGAAGGATAGGAATAAATATCAGGGAATAAAATTTGAGAAGCAACTGTCACAGAATAAATATTTAGAAACGGCAATTACCTGTGGCTTGAAGGATGCAGGCGGAATACTGGGTAGGAGCCCAGGCAGATCTCAAACCTGCTATTGTAGGCAAGGATGGATGGCCTTGAACAGACCTTCCGGCTCCACCTCCTAAGTGCTCAATTATAGGCATGTGGCACCAGCATCTGCTGCTTCTTAGTACATTAAAAACTTACATGAATATTGCTTTATGGAATAGCTTTATGGTAGTTTCTTTTTAAGATTTATTTATTTATTTTATATGTATGAGTACACTGTCGCTGTCTTCAGACACACCTAAAGAGAGCATCGGATCCCATTACAGATGGTTGTGAGCCACTATATGGTTGTTGGGAATTGAACTCAGGACCTCTGGAGGAGCAGTCAGTGCTCTTAACCGCTGAGCCATATCTCTTCAGCCCTTATGATAATTTCTTTAATGGAAACAAGTCACATTTTCCAGCATCAGCTGTTCTTGGTGACATTTGGCACAAAACAAGTCCAGCTTTTCTGTGTTTGGCACACAGAGAACCCTGAAAATTAATATAAGGTCTGGCTCAGGAAACAACAATTGGACATTTAAATAAAAGTGTGTGTGTGTCTGTGTGTGCACGCGCTCGTGCTCTCTCATGGGCGAGCTGCATGTTTAGATAGACACATACATACATACATACATACATACATACATACATACATAAATATAGGGGAAAGAGAAGAGACAGTTTGGTCCAAAAATTAATCATACTGTAAATTCTCTGGAGTCAGTAGGTGTAAATGAGGAGTGAGGGAACACCTTGGAACACCACCTAGAATATTCTCTCCAGATCTTCTCAGTATAACATCTTCACCTCCCTCTACTCCAAGGCTTCTCAGGACCTTCAGTCAACTCTCACTATCCCTTTTTATCCTTTTTGCCTCAAGCTCGGGATGGAACCCAGATGACATCTGTCACTCTTGACTGTGCCTCATAAGTGCTGGGATTGCAGGCATGCAACCCACTGCCACTCACCACTGTGCTTGTTTTTTTTTTTTTTTTTTCATAATACCTGCACTTCCAAACACGTTATAATTAACTCGGTACTTTAATTTACTTTATGTTGCTGTTATTAAAAAAAAAAAAAAAAACACTCTAACCAAAAGCAACTTTAGGTAGAGAAAGGCTAATTTGTCTTCCAGGTCGGTCCATTGTTGAAGAAAGTCAAGGCAGGAGCTCAAGGAACCCAGAGGCAGGGGCTACGGAGGAACATTGTCTGTGACTCATTCATGCACACTAGGTTAGCTTCTTCTTACTCAGCCCAGGACCACCTGCCCAGAAAACGGTGCCCACGGTGAGCTGGGATCTGCTTTAACAATTATCAATCTAGACAGCCCCTCATAGAAAAACTGATAAAGGCAAGTACTCAGTTAAGACTCCATTCCAACAAACCTTAGGCTGTGTCAAGCTGACAGTTGATGTTAACTATGACACCTGATCACTACAATTGTCTTTTGTTGTCTGACTCCTCTACGGAGTGACCATTGGGGAACAAGGCTCTTTATTTATCTGTTTTACTGGTGTTTTCCGAACTCTCAGAACACTACCCAGCACATGGTAATTCAGGAGCAGTAATTCAGATGGCACACTGAGGTGAAATGCTAGGAAGCAAGTCTAGAGGTGGTCTTTTCTCTTCCAAACGAAATCTTTCTCCTGGATGAGAGTTTTAAGGATAGAGACCGTAACACTGTTGCAGAAGGGGTTGGCTGTGGAAGAATCCAGGTAAAATTGGAAACTGTTGCACTCAGACAAGATGACTGAACCACGGAAGTGACAGGGAAACGTGGGAGGCAGCAAATAGATGTGGGTGGTTAGGCTGAGTTTTTTTTTTTTTTTTTCAAATTTCTGTTTAAGTACCCGAGACTGCTGTCAGTTTATCTAGTGAAATAAGATCCGTGATCAGTGTGCGGAGACGGAGATTTCAGACCTCATTATATACAAACTGAAGATTACTCCTTTGCTGTCAGTGCAGCATTTGACACGCCAGAGGAAACAAAAGGAGCCGTGTCTCAGGTCCCTCTAGTTCTAAAGACAAGGGGACCTGTGGGTGCAGGTGTTAATTTTTGGTTGGTTGTTAAAGTCTGAGCATGTCCAGAGACGTGTGGCTAGAGAAATCCATACCCTTTTCACAATTTCCGGTGGAAATTCCAGTGACAGTGAATTTGGAGTGATACTTCCTGCTGCTGTCTGGTTTTCTTGTCTCCAAACAAAGGAAGCCTCTGCCTTTTCCAAAGGTCACTTTTGTGCGACAGGCTCCTATAGAGTCTTTGCTGTTGCTTAAACCTTACCATCCATCTTTCTCCACCTCTGCACCTCCCCACGCTAATGAAACTCAGTGCAAACCTTCCAACAGACTCTTGAGTCAGTTTGCTATTGGACAATACACCCCCAAAATGTGAATGAATCCATCTGGGCAGTTCTAGTTCAGAAGTCCCTGAGAGTAAATATAAGGGCTATGCAGTCTTACGCCTTGTGCCCATGGGGTTGGCTTGGGAGAGCACTGTTGCTCATTTATTGACAGTTCCAAAAAAACAACGATATAGATCTACAGAGACTAGTCTACCAGAACCATTGCAGATACAGTCAGACATCACTATGACAATCAAGGATGGTCTCACATGCCTGGGAATCAGCAGAGGGTTAGTTATGGTGACATGTGTGACAGAGCTTCTGAGGCCTGATTACATCCTATGTTAGTTCAGACTCGTTCTCACGGGGGTGGGAAGAAACCAGAGAGGGAGTGAAAACGAGAGTGGGGGAAGAGAAGAGGGAGAAGATGGTAAGGGGGAGGGGAAGATGGAGAGGATGAGGGAGAAGAGGGTGAGGAAGACAAGTGAGAGAGAGGGAGCAGTGGTACTCTGGGCCTCTTAAGCTGACATAGTATTTCGACCTTCTGCCTCATTCAGCCGACAAAGGTGAGTCACAAAGCTGGCCCTGGGTAGAGACCGTTGCTTGACAAGGGAGTTGCAAGGTCACATTGCACAGTATAGACTGGGAGCCAGCAAAGAACCAAACTTGGCTCTGTGAGCATCGGACTGGACCTCCCTAGACCTCAAGTTTCTGAAGCACATCAGATCCCAGCTTGCAGAGAGGCCAGCAGTCACTCCTCCTCCAGAGTGACCTCATCTGATGTGTTCCCTCTGTTTTGATGACATTCTTCTCTTTCAAAACAACAGCTCAAGTATTGAAGACACTCGGTGTTCATCGACACAATCTGACAGGTGTGTCCACACCCCTACTTGGCGGCCCTGACTCTCCCACCAGTCTGTCTACCCCTCCTCACATCTCTGGCTGACTGATGTCTCTCCTCTCGTGCTCACTAACAGTGCTGGTGTTCTGATGTTTCTTTCCTCTCACCCTTCACCTCCCTCTTCATGCATAGTGTCTTCCGGAATTTAAATCAGTCAGGTGGACACTGCTTACATGTGTCATTATTCTAACTAATCTCCACCCTGCCAGATGTTGCCACAGGCTGCTCCTCAAACACATGTCAAAAACAAAGCAGAATGTCTTTTTCCAAAATAGGACTCTGTCTCTCTGGTTTCTGTGTACAGTTTCGTGATTCATCCAGCTAGATGCTGAAATTATTCTTCACCCCCTTTGCTCCAGGAACACACAGCCCCGAAGAGCTGGTCCTGTCAATTACACATCCCAGATTTCTCTCTGGCTACTGCTGCCTGAGTTCTTGACTTTTCCTCTGTTGCTCAGTCCAGTGCCAGAGCCTTTCATTTGCTCCCCGTGGCCCTTTTCTGCAGCCAGAAACATTTCTGAAACACAGAGCCAGCTGTTAGCCCTCTGCTACGCACAGTTCTCCTTACTCACTTCTGCCAAATGCTTTGTGTTGAAGATCATTGGTTGAGAGAGAGAGAGAGAGAGAGAGAGAGAGAGAGAGAGAGAGAGAGAAGAAAAAGAGAAAGAAAGAGAGGGAAAGAAAGAAAGAGAGAGAAAGAAAGAAAGAGAGAGGAAGGAAGGAAGAAAGAGAGAGAGAGGTGTTCTATCTCATTTAGAAAGAGAGCTGTCCTCATAAAAAGTAAGGGGGGGTCTTGTGAGTTCAACCAGGGAGCTAGTAACCATCAGAGACAAAAGCTCAGGGTTGCTGGCTCATCCCCCACTGCTTCCAGAACCATCTTCTCTGCTTCTTCCTGAAACTTTGAACCATTTTCCTGCAAATTCTGCTCCTCCACCTCTCTTGCCACACACATCAATGGGTGTGGTCCCCACAGGCTTCTTCATGCAAGCCTACCTAACTTTGAGAATAAATGTTGGGAAGGAAGACTCTAATCTGCTAACCGTGGATCAAATGCTCAACTCTTGTGCCCACAAAAGGATGAGGCTCCTTCTGGGAGAGGTGACGGGCATTCTCCATCCAGTGAGACAAGTCCACCATGTTTGTTGTGGTGCCCTATGGAGTCTCCAGGCTCCTCTGTGAGCATTTCTCCTGCTACGATGTGTTTATTCACTCCAAAATGGAGATCTACTCTCCATCCCCTAAATGCACCACACTGCTCTGGTCCTCGTCAGTCCTCTTCCTCGTTGTTTCTTCTCTGAAACAGAGTTCCATAGCCCAGGCTGGCCCTAAACTATGTAGTGAAGAATCCTGACTGGTCCTCGCCTCCCCACCCCACCTCCCGTGGTATGACTATGGTACTGCCAGTGTGCCCAGTTGTTGGAGTACTAGGGCTCTGTGCAAACCAGGCAAACACTACCCCTAGCTCCATGCATCTTCTGTCCCCAACCTACAGTTCAAGTGCATGTCCAGAGGCTACCTTTTGCTATGTTTTATATCCTTTAGACAGGGTCTCATCAGTTAGCCCAGGGTGGCCTGAAACTCAAGTTCTAGTTCAAGTCTCCCTTCCTCCTCCCTCCTCAGTTCTGGGATTACAAGTGTGTCCTGCCATGCTCTCTTCCCTCCTTCTTCTTTGCTATCTGGCTTGAACGTCCTTTCACCTATCTCTGCGAAGGTTGCCCTTGCCCCCTGTAGACTGCTCTCCTTTGGAAGTGCTTAGTGCTTTTCACATAGCTCTCTGAAGTATGCATCACGTTCAGTCAAAATGTTCTTCCCTTTGCTAGATTACACATATTCATTTATAGGCAGGCACGATTTAATAAAGGAATAGAAGGCAGGGATAACTGGGGGCTGGCTGAATAAGGAGATTTGAGTTTGTTCATACCTGTTGCATGTTGTTAGGCTTGGGGAAAGGTGTTTTCCTAACCCAGGGGCAAAACAGGAAGGAGGAACCAAGTGAAGCTGATTCTGAGAGCCCAGGGTGACAGACACGGTCAGGGCCATCTCACCACAGGGGAGACGTGTGACCCTTGACAATGTGACTGCAGCAGGCTCTGGAGTCCAGGAGAAGAGGCTCAAGCAAAGCACAGCTGGTCCTAGGATCCAGACGGCTGACAGCAACATCATCTCTGAGAGCTCTGTTGCTGATGCCTAGCTATGGGCACAGAGGGTAGCAGAAGGCCAGGGGCAGGCTTGGCAACAGGGAAGGGGCAACCCGAACTGCATGCCCAGTGATGAAGTACTGGAAGTCCTGCAGGACAGTAAGGGCCAAAGCAAAGCTGAAGTGAGGGCGAATGGGAAAACTCATTGGGATGCTTAAAACCCAGATTTGTGTTTCTGTTATGTAGATGAAAAAAACATTAGCCAGTGTCCACGGAAGCAGTGGTAGGGAACCCCCTGCCATGTGTGCTGTGCCCAGGCTAGGCTACGTACTCACACAATGAGGCAGCAGAACACTGGTCTGGTTTGCGTTTTCTTTCATCATATTGAGGGTCTTAGTTCCTAACGTGCTAACACCCCCTGTTGACTTTAACATCCAATGTCTGGTGGGTTTTTGTTTGTTTGTTTGTTTTTGTTTCTTCGTTTTTCTCTAAAAACTACTTTAGAAAATCAGAAACCCATCTTAAGTGGCTTACTTTAAGTGATATTTCTGTAATCAGATCTCCCACAGTACTCAGCAAGGAAGCCTGCTTCAAGTGCTCATCATTCAATACACTACACCAGAAAGAAAGTTCAGGGAGTGGGGGTGGGGCAGGGAAGGCAGCCTATGGGTCATTGCAAAGCTTAAAGCCCAATGATGCTCCCAAGACATTGTAGGAAAGGATGGCATTTGGTATGAGACACTGTTAGGCTTTAAGTCCCAGTCAAAAAATCCTAGGGTTGTGGCATTGGGCAACTTACTCCACACCTGCCTGCTGCCCTGCGTGCGTGCGTGCGTGCGTGCGTGCGTGCGTGCGTGGTGCGTGGCGTGTGCGTGTGCATGTGGGCGTTCACACCCACGATGTGCATATGGAGGTCAGATGACAACTTGCAAGAGTTGTTTCTCTCCTTCCACAGTGTAACCTGGACTAAACCCAGTGTATCCTGGACTAACCTGGATGGTAAATGTTCTTAACCACAGAGCCATTTCGCTGGCCCAAGTCTCTCTAGTTTTCTGAGCCCTTTTGCTTGTCTGTGTCACAGAGCCACTAACCTTCCCTTTGAGGCTCACAGTTGACAATGTCTGAAAAGTAATCAAAAATGTTAATTTCCAAAGGAGGGTCCGTCTTCTACAATGAGACCTATTCTCTATGAATGTGAAAAGAAAGAGGTATTTAAAAATCTTTAAAAAGTAGCCCTGTGTGGTGGCACCAATGATGGAGAGGGATTGTTCTGAGAAGATATCTGGCCATAGTTAGTAAGCACGACGGCTCGATCATCAATCCCAGAGCTGGAGCTTTCTCCTTAGTAGACGGTTCCTGTAACGACCCATTCTGAGGGTCTAGGTCTAGCAAGAGAGAGAGTGGGGATGGAGAGGCAAGAGACACGAAGAATGGAGACAAGACAGAGGGTCTCTCTTATTGAAAGGAAATCCTGGGTATTTATACTTTTACCACATACCTTGCCCTCGTGGACAAGTAGGGGAGCACAGCTGAAGGTGCTTTGCCATGTGCCTTGTAGCCGTGGATACCACTGTGTCTTGCAGCATGGAACCATGTACACCTTGCAGCTGGGGGCACTAAACAGCAAAACAAGATATGTGAGTAAAACAACATGTTTATCACAGTGTGCTCAGCTGTTGTAGGCTGTTGAAAACAAGTCTCTTGTCAGGATATATGGCTCTAGATGGCTGCAAAGATGATAGCCGCTTTCTGCTAGGAGTCGGCTCCCAACAAGTTCCCTCTTCTACGGCAGCAGTTTCTTCAATGGAGCTAAGAATCACTCAGCGTGGGGCACAGGATATGCACCTGTTGTGATCTGAATGTACAATGTCCCCTCACATGTTTGAATACTTGGCCCTCAACTGAACCGAGGAGGTTGGTGCCTCCATGGGGTAGTGGGTCACGGTGAGCCTTGAGGTTTCGCTCTGCCTTCTGACTGCCGACTTATGTCGCCAGCCTTCTTATACTCCAGCTGCTCAGCTTCCTATTCCACAATGGACTGGACCCCTTAAAACTGTGAGACAGAATGAACCGCTTTTCCCTTACATTGTTGCTTCTTGAGAATTTGGTCCTGATGACAAGAGAGCTAGCCAGTACAGCACCCTTTCCTAGAAATGCTGTGGAGAAAAAGCCAAGTGTAGGACACGAAAGCTTGTCTGGGGGACAAGGGGGTCAAGGGTGTCAAATCATAGGCCTACAGCAAAGGAACAGCGCTGGGCAAATAGACTCAGCGTGTTAGAACTGCTGTGAGCTAGTCCATCTTCCTTCTACAGGCATTCCCGATAAACTTACCACACAACAATCACCGCAGCTCCATGTGCTTGCGGGTTGGGTTGTGAATCATGGGGAGCTCAGTACAGGGCATAGTGCATGAAACGTCATTAACACACATCCTTTACATTCATCCAAAAAGCAACGTGGAGGGTCCTCATCAACCAACAGGGAGAAGGTGCCAACGTTGTGACCCAGACAGCAGAAAGAAGTATAGGCCAAAGCAGTCAAGCAATCACATGACAAATTTGCATATGCTTGTTCCCTTCATTTGATCAGGTAAATTATGCAATTAATGCTTGAAAGTGAATCTGAAGGAAACTAGACCAAATATTCCCCTCATGTCAATGCCACGTGCTGCCTCAGCCTGCATCCCTTTTGTTCACGCCACACGACCTCACAGCGTGCCACGTGACCTCTCAGCCATCCCTTCCTGTTAATGCCATGTGACTTCATGGTCACCACAGCCACTTGGTTGCTAGGAAGATGATGCCCAGAGAGCCTCATTAAAACTTTCCTGACAATAGCTCTACGGCCCATGTTTTCTTTTCCTTCCTGTGAAGTTCCCCAACTTGCTTCAGAATGGAGACCTTCAAAAAAACTACACTAGAGTCTAATTAATAGCCGTGCTGCCTCAGTTTCCTGCTTTGTTGACCACCTCGGTGAATCTCACCATGCTGAGAGTTCACTGGCTGAGAGTAACCAGTCCTCCCTCACTCGATTGTTTATTCTGCCTTTTTTCCTTCTTCGGAGGTACCCTGCAGAAGCTTTCTAGAAAACTAGAAAGCTGGTTTGAGGTTTATCTAGCTCCCTCCAGTATGTTGACCTCCTGGTATCCCTTTTAATGTGAGGTGTTTGAACGTAGCTGCTTCCATCCATGAAACCAAAGGATAAATATTTTATTCTAAAGTAAATTGTGATTGCAACTGATTGGTTGGCCTAGAGGTCCTAGTGGGAGCAGAATTCAGAGAGGGTGACATAGATTGTGAAGACAGGTAGTGACTTCACTGATTTAAGGATTTCTCGTCTTCTCAATGCTTGTTAACCGTCACAGGCTTTCTTTGTTGTGACATGTTGCTATTCTTTTATAGTAAGTCTTTTGTCATTCTCCTCTCCCCGACTAATTAGCGAGGGCGTTAGCTGAGCCCCCTGCACAGGTGAGCCATCTTGACTCCACTACACCTAAAACCGTCACAAGCCCCTCGTGCAATCCCTCTCCAGGGTCCTTGTGGAAATACCCTCAGCTTGCTTGGCTTCCTGTTGGCTTTTCATGTGACACATGTCATCTAGCAGCTTTCTGTAAGGCAAACACTTTTTCTGGATGCATTTTTTTGATATTAAAAAAATATGTATGAGCTACCGCATCCGTTCTAATGATGCATTTGCCGAGCGGCTTGTTGATGATGTCAAAACCAGAGACAGTGGCCCCTGAGCAGCTGCACTTGGTCAACCCCAGTTAAGATGTTAAGCAGATTTTCAGACTTGATTGACAGAACCCTTTCAGCACAACCCTGGAAAACTATTAGGAGAGGAGCATCTCATGAAGGCACTCAGCCCGTACTGGTTAAACACAGACATACATCTGACCAGCACTGGGCTGGGCTGGCACCATTTCCACAGTGAGGAGCAATGTGGTCTCGGGGTCACTTCCTAATCAATGATGTTCCAGACAAGATGTCGGAAACACACCAGAGCAAGGAAATATACTCAAGATTGAAGTCTTAGAGGCAAAATCCTGGATTGTTTTTTCTTTTTTTTCTAGGAATTCTCATTCCGACAATTCTTTTAATGTGAGGAGGAGGAAGAAGAGGCAGTAAAGGAAAGAGGGCTCCGAGGGGCAAGAGGTTGAATAACAGTGGCCTCCGTGGCGAGTTGCTTTTCTTCATCCCTTCCTGTTGCTGCAAATCTAAATTCAAATGAGGCCAACTTTTCCCTCATCTGCTTAATCAATTTCCCAAATCAGGAACCAAATTCCTTAACCTTCTGCACTCTCCTTCTCCTCCTCCCTCCTCCTCCTCCTCCTCCTCCTCCTCTTCCTCCTCCTCCTCCTCCTCCTCCTCCTCTTCCTCTTCCTCCTCCTCCTCCTCCTCCTCTTCCTCCTCCTCCTCCTCCTCTTCCTCCTCCTTCTCTAGTTGTATTTATTTCTAGTTTACACGTATGAGTGTTTTGCCTCACATATATGTCTGTGTACCACTTCCAAGCCAGGTGCCAGTGGAGATCAGAATGGGGGACGGGTGGGGGATCATCGCTCTGCTGTAGCTGGAGTTACAGACGGTTGCGAGCTGCCGTGTGGGTTCTGAGAATTGAACTCATGTCCTCTGGAAGAGCAGCCAGTGTTCTTAACTGCTGAGCCAACTCTCCAGTCCTGCTCTGTCCCATTCTTATGTCATGCAAAAACAGTGTTAGTTCTGATGAGCAAAAGCCCCCAGCCTATAAACACCAGCCACAAAGTCACTGCTGTGCTGAGAAAGCTGTGCCAATCCAGTGGCAATGTCGGCTGACCCACTGGACCAAAGAAGACATGTCCTCTCCCAGTCTTCCGGGTGTATTAGAAAAATAGTGGCTGCTGTCTTCTGAATTCACGACCATAAAGTACAGTGGGTTTTACGCTGCAAGCACCTGTCTAAGAAATCAGATATCAAACCTTTTCTTTCTGTTTAAACACTTTATTGAATCAATAGCATGTAAAAGTAATGGGTTTGCTGCAAGAAATAAGATATCAATGGCAATTAAAACTAATCATGTTATCTAGAGATAGGGACTAAAATCAAAAATGCTTTCAGATAACATACACCGTGATGGAGACTGCTTTTTGTCATTCAGTAATACGCTATCCATGTTTCTCCATGTCAGTAAGTGCGGGTCTACAGATCTACAGCACACGTTAAGGCTACAGATTATTGTCATGTTACCACTGTTTTAATTAATCTCCTTCTGATGAACATCTAGGTTACTCTGGACCCTTTTGTTTCTCTTTTCAAAATAATATAATAGGATTATGTGTATCAATTAACCTCGAATCTAAATGGGCAAAAGATCACCAGAGTATTACGTATGGATGCAATCCTCACATCTAGACACCTGCCTTAATAGGAGAGGCAAAGGACCAGGCACCTGCATCCTGACCTCGCTGACGCCAGGCCCCTTGACACTCACTATTTTGGGAGATCCATATTTTGTAGACTTGTCTGATGATTCCTTTGGACAAGGGCTAAGCTGCACATTCAGCACTCTACTGTGTTTACAGGTTTTTAGTTTAAAAACAAAGGAATGAATCCTGCAGGTGGGTAAGTGTTCCAAGGACAGACATGTTTTCAAAGTGAACAGATAAACAAGGAAGTCTCTTTAGGAACCTTCAGAATCAGCCCTTAGCTGTCCACTGAGAAATAATTCCTACCCAAGCAGGTCCTGTGACCCTTTCATTAGGGCTGAGCATAGGAAGAGTGGAGAGGAGGCCTGGAGAACACACACAGGGAGAATGTGTGAACTCTTCATGTGGATTTGAAGAGTTGGTTCCTCTGAGGACAAAGGTGCCTGCAGCTACCATTCGAATAGAGGGCTGCGGGGCACCAGATGAGCAGACTATGTTCCCAAGACCTTCAGTAACCTGTTTACTTGATGAGCATTCTGTTTGTGTTCCAGGTTTTCCAGGGCTTGAGGAGTGAGACTGAGTCTGGGTGTGCAGCTCAGTGGGCAGGGTGTGCTGCTTGGTTGGTGTTTGCCTGTGTGCAGGAAGCTCTAGGTTTGAGCCTCAGCTACTGCATAAACCAAACATGCAGCACACACCTGTAATCCTAGAAGCCAGCAGATGGAGGGAAGAGGGCCCGAAGCTTAAAACCATATCCAGAGGCTTAGTGAGTTCAAGACCAGTTGAAGATACATGAGGTTATCTTGAAAAGAAACAAAAAGAGAGACAGAGGGAGGGACAGAGGAAGAGGAAAAGGAAGGAAAGGAAAAGAAAAAACTGCTGGTAGCAGAATGAATATTTCTCCTTATCTAAGACCTGGGCATGCTTACATAAGTAACGAACGAACCAGACACAGACTGCCCTGCTTACTGTCTCCACACTGCAAAACTGGAAGTTTCACTATACAACGATTTTGTGAAAGGCAACAAAAGATGAAAACTGTTTTTTTCTTTTGATAAACATCCTTGAAGTATGATACACATGTTTAGAGAACTGTCCAAATTGTAGATTTACGAACTCAGTAAATTTCCACAAAGTGAGAACACTAATACACTAGCATCTGCATCAAGCTGTAGATCTCATGGGTCACCTGGTGCCGGTGGCTGCCACTGTTCTACCCCAGGGTAACCACCATGCTGATTTCCAAGTTTTCATTCAATTGAAATTTTCCTGGATTTTACAGATCACGAGCTTAACCCTTTATATCCTGCACAGACATCCCATAGGGGAGAGAAGCTGCTCCCGCAGAAGAAACTTAAAAGCATGTACTTCCGATAAGGCAGTGCCCTCAAACTGGACAGCTTCACTAGGTTGAGCCCTGGGCAGCCTCTGGAGCCTGCGAGCCTGCCGAGTGAGGTGGAAGGATCTGAAGTGCTCCTCCTTGCATGTGGGCAGATACAGAGGCTCCATAATTACTGCAGCACCACAGAGCCTAGTGTTGCCGCTGTAAAGAGTGCGTTCAACAGAAAACAGTCTCTACTTCCCAGTCGCTTTGTCTTCGTGACATATCCTTATGTATCCTTTCTAGGGCTCAGATACTCCCATGTCATGAAATCGGGAAACTCAGGCATTGAACTCTTGTGGAAACTAGGAAGGATCACAAGCACAGAATCCTTGCGGATTAACAGGCTGCGCTACACATTCCTTCCGACTAAACCTTAATTACCCTTTAGACTCAGCCTGGACACACACCTTAAATATATTTTCAATGGTGATGATTTAAGCCACTAATAGTGAGTTTATAATAATTTGGAAACTAGTTTGTGAGTGGGAAATTTCGACTCCGTTAACAGTGTTCTCCAGAGTCAAGGAAAGCACATGTCACCTTCGAGGGCTAGAATGGCTTCATGTTCTCCATGTGTCTACCACACTGGCTCGACATTCTTTTTTTTTTTTTTTTTTTTTAATGATTCCCATTGTGAGACCATTGTCATCTCAGCTTCCTGTGATAGCCCAAGAATGCATGAAATTATCATCTCCAATAAGAACACAAAGCAGCTACGCGTCACAGGCATTATCGCTTTATTAAAGCCATTACACCCTTCCATCCCAGCGGCCCTTCCAGTTAGACAGGGACGTGGTTTCGAAACAATCACGCGCTCCTGTATTTTTGTATTAAAAGCTCTGACAGATTGCTAATGAGCTGATGTTGGGATTACAGAGTAGTCTGTTATCCTGTGTCCATTCACAGTTTCCTCACCAGACAGCCCATCTGTCCCTGAAACACAGCCGCCATGGAGCATGCAGGCTGGGACAGTTTCTCCATTTACACCTTTGCCTTCCGAGGCTGCTGGAAAGCCTGTCCCTAATTAAAGATCTTAACAGACATATTGCCAGTGTGGTTATTAAGCTGCTCTCCCTTGTTAGGAAAGGTGCTGTTTATCAGCAGTTTGTGGATTCAGATATTTAATGTGTGTTTCTGAAGCCCAGCAAAATATTTGTGTTTTAGAATAATTCAATTAGAATGTTGTGCATGTAGCTACCTCGGCACCATAAATACACATGGCACACATGCTATCAAAACCCTTAGAATCATCTGACTCGTGACAAAGAACCGTGGTTTACTGTTGTGGACAGACAGACTTCATAACATGCGTTATATCTGAGTGCTCAGAACTATAAAGACAAAGTGCTCAGATGGAGATCATGACATATAATTTTGCACAAGGCAGTCTTTGCCTCCTGAAATATATGTATCATTAATGCACACTGAAAGGGATCTGATCCCCTGGCAGAATGGGTCCAGTCAGGAGGACAGACATTCCCTTACTCCAAAGGTTAACCATTAGAACCAGTTAGAACCAGTATGGGTGAGATTGAAGCTGGGGCATGGAGTCTGCAGTTTCCATGTACTTTTCTCTACCAAATTCCAAGTCCTGGCCCCTCTCCACTGCATATGATTGAGACTTGCTGCACTGGAGGTCAGAGAGAAGTAGTGAAGAGCATGGGCCCTTCCAAGCAGTAAGTACAAGCCTGCTCAGACCCTGAGCCTCGGAAATGGGCTTTTCTTCAGATGCCTCACAGGGAGCAGAGTGAGGTGGGAGAGATTTGGTAATGAGCCACATAAGGTTTGCCAGAGCAACGTGACCCCCTCCGAAGTGCTGAGAACCTCAGGCTTTCACCATCAAGTGAGGAGCAGCACTCCCAGGGTCCATCACCCTGGAAACCAGAAGGTGGTAGCTCTGAATGATGCTTTCAGATTGAACCAAATGGCCAGTGACACTGAGGGACTCACGATGGGTATTTCCATGGGGAAACCTGCTGGACACTCACTGCTCTGAAGAGAGGTTTCTATGTAGGTTGATGTCAAGTTAGTTAACTACTGTTGAATCCGAGGAACACCATACAGATCATGAGACGAGCTCGTTGTTCTAGAAGGATCTGCATATTCAACAGCCAGCACGGGCCAGCAGAACCATGCATTCTAACTGACACCGTGGCAAGCCTGGGCAAATTGCCATGTGGTTGCTACAGCTGCAGAGCTGCTCAGGGGCCAGAGACAGAGAGAGAAAGGTCTTCCAGAGAAAGCAGAGCCAGTATTGTTAAAACAGGGCTGACAAGATGGCTCACAGGGCAAAGGCACTTGACACCAAGCCTGATGACCTAGAACCTGTCTGGTAGAAGTAGAAAATTGACTCCCTAAACTTGTCCTCTGACACCCACCTGTGTGCTGTAACATGTGCACACCCACGTGTGTGCTGTAATGTATGCAAGTAAAAAACTTGTTTTATTTTTTGGGTGTTTTGAGATAGGGTTTCTCTGGGTTCCAGAGTGTCCTGGAACTTGCTGTTTAGACCAGGATGGCCTCAGAACTCAGGGATCTGCCTGTCTCTACCTCAAGAGTGCTGAGATTAAAGGTGTGTGCCACCACTCCAGGCAGGAAAAAAATTTTCAATTGTTAAAACATGTAGGATGTGGATGAACAAAGAACAGATACTGAAACTGGGAAGACAAGGGAGGAAATGGGATTTGTGTAGGGCCTGTCCACAGCAGGCTGCTGGCTAGGGCAGGGCTATGCCAGGGAGGGGGGAGGGCTTCAGGGCGCTTTCTCTCTTGAAGAGATAGAGTCTGCATTTGTTGTTAGAAACTTAGTTTAATTTTCTCACATCCTAAGGTCACAGAAAAATTAACTAGAAAGCACAGAGAATTCTCTCAGCTGCTCCTCGCAGCACAAAGGCCCCTCACACAGGGGCAGGTTCATTACAACTGAACCTGCAATGATACATGGTTACCACCTTAAGGACTCTTGGATTCAGACATCCGGAGTTTTCACAGACACATTGTGACACGGACCCATCATCATCCTATGGAACAGAAGAGTTTCTCAGCTCTAACCCCCTCCTGCTTCCTCTGTCACTCCAGCTCTGCCCACCTCTAATCCCTGCAGCAGCCCCTCCCCCCAGCTTTGCCTCTTCCAGTGTGTCAAGTGGTTGGAGTCACGCGGTGTAGATGTGCCACACTGGCTTCTTTCAATTGAGTCACATGCTGTACGTTCTCACCATGTCATTTCGTGGTCTAATAGGTCACCTCCATTTCAACACTGAATAATGTTTGTGTTTTGTTGCTTCATCTTCCAGTAGTGGGGACTGAACCCAGGGCCTTGCATGCAGCAGTCACTCACTCTACGCTGAGCTACATTCAGACACACTTGCTATGTAGGTCAGACTGGCTCTGCAGTTACTTTGTAGCCCAGGCTGGCCTCAGACTCTCAAGTTCTGGGATTACACCTTACTTGGTGAGTTTGTATTTCACATTTAAGTCTGTAAGTTAATTTTTTGACATGGGCCCAACATTTATGTCTAGATTTTTTTCACACTTAAAAGTATTCATTTCCGCCGGGCGGTGGGGTGCGCACGCCTTTAATCCCAGCACTTGGGAGGCAGAGGCAGGCGATTTCTGAGTTCGAGGCCAGCCTGGTCTACCGAGCGAGTTCCAGGACAGCCCGGACTACACAGAGAAACCCTGTCTCGAAAAAAACCAAAAAAAAAAAAAAAAAAAAAAGTATTCATTTCCAGTTGTCTGCAACACAACCATCTTCTTCACTCTGTTGTCTTTGACTGCTCGAGTCTCCACAGCCTCATTCCCACACTCTGTATCCTGGCCCTTGCTCCAAATGTCTTGTCTTTTGGTAACACGACATTGTAGCTTTGGAGCAAGCGGTGGATTCGTGTACACTCAGTCTTCCAATTTTGTTCTTCTCAATATTGTCCTGCACATTCTGGATTCCTTATGTTTCACACAACCATAGAATTTGTTGACAATCACAAAAAATAAATTGCTAGAATTTTGACCAAATCTAAATAACATGGGAAAAAGTGACATTTTAACATTATTTTTCCTATTCACGAGATGAAAATCTCCGAGCATTTCATTAGTCCTTCTTGGCTTCTTTCATCTGACTTTGCCATTTTCCTCACATAGAACTTATTTACACCTAAGCATCTCATTTTCAGAGGACCTAAATGGCATTGGGCTTTTAATTTTAAAATCAGCCCTGTTTCTTATAGAAAAGTGATGTCCTACAAACTTAATAAGCTCAAAGATCACTTCTTCACCCTGCGTCCTGCCCATGGGTCTTTAACTGTTGCTTGTGCCCCAATCCTTGATTGCACAACCAAATATGGGGCTTGAAAACTTTGACAATGACAAACAGTTTCTGAGCATTCGATGACCAGAAGTGAATTTAAAATAAAACGTGTAATGAATCTGGGGTGCTTCAAGCTGTGCTCACCCATATTACGTTACGGGTTGTGCTGAAGCTCTGATTCCATGCACAATATGTGTGTTCAGTACACAACACCACACTACGCAGTGGCAGCAAACGCTGCCCGCAACACCTCTGCTTGTATCTGAGTTGCGGTGGGCACCAGCATTTTTACTGTACATATAAAGTTTTCTGCTCTTACAGAAACATAATAACTCAGTAATAGAAAACAACAACTCAACTACTTCTTCCTGTCATTTCTTATCATGTAAGCACCTAATTAGCAACCACTGGATTGCATTAGCCAGACAAGCACATCTAACTCATTATAACGTAAATTTGCTTTAGTCTTTAAAAATTGTAAAGTTATATACCAAAATTGTTTTAAAATAAACTCGTGATTTATTATCAGTAAATGTTTTATTTGTATCCCTACTTTATACTGCTTATATATTCAAGATGCCCTGGTCTAGTTTACTAATAATACCATCAAAGGCATTCTTATATTTTTGGTTGTGAGCCTTGCTTTTAACTGCAGAGCCATCTCTCCAGCCCGACATTCTTCATTTCTATCATGAATGTTTATTCTCTAGCATTTTTTTTATCTTTCTTAGATTGTTTATATCTATGCATTATCTGTTCTTTTTAAAAAATATTTGTTTATTTATTTTATGTATGGAGTGCACTCTTCCTTTCTTCAGACACACCAGAAGAAGCCATCAGATGGTTATAAGTCACCATGTGGGTGCTGGGAATTGAACTCAGGACCTCTTGAAGAGCAGTCAGTGTCTTAACCACTGAGCCATCTCTCCAGCCCCTATCTATCTGTTCCTGCATGTTAATTCCTGCCTGAGGCCTCTTACCCAAGAAATCATAGTGTATTTAAATTCATCATCTAACAGCTACAACAATCCTGCCACACCTGAATCTGGTTGTTGTGTTTCCTCAGATTATGTGGTGGGTTTTGGGGTTGGCTGTTTGCTTTTCCTTTTTTTTAGCATATCTTGGTAATGGCTTTTATTGGAATCCAGGCATGATCTATTGGGTGAGAGGAATCAGAGCTGACTGGATCCTTTGTGATGTGGTAGGAAGAGGGAAAAGGAAAGAAGGCACACTGTTTGCCATCTCCTGATCGGGGATCGGGTCTCAGCCTTCACATAAGTCTGTAATCCTAAACTATGAACTTCACAAGGGATCCCCAAGCTGTTCTCCCTATGTGATGTGGGCCATCATATCTAGAGGGATAGAATTATACTTATGTCCTGTCTGATTTTGTAGTGGTTTTGCACTTTTGGCTCCTCCCGTGACACGAAGAGAAACATGTCCGCACCAGGTTCCTCTCTGACTATGTGCTGCTTATCATGCAGTCAGAATTCCAGTAGGTTAACCTGTTTAAATGAGAAAACCGTTTTGTTTTTTTTTTTCTGAAGACGTATCTTGTTAAGAACACTCTATTTTTAGCATGGTAGTTTTGCTCTTCCCCATGGGAGCAGGAGAAAGAGATGCCCAGACTTCACTCTGGGCAGTAGACCTCATGGAGGGCAGCGTGTCTGCTAGAGTTTAGCTCATGGAGACTCATCTGTGCTGAGATTTAGCCGTTTGTCAGTCACAGAACCTTACTTGTGGTGCCCATCACTGACTTCTGTGGAGGTTTTTGCTTTGGTAAGCAGTGACTCTTCGGACATGCCTGCTGGTTCTCTAGTGATTGAGAGCCATGTTTTGACCTGTGAATGTACTTCTCTGGTTGATCTGAGGAGAGTTGTTCAATTTTTCTCTGAGTTTATTCAGTGTTTTGTTAAGATGGGCTGACTACTTGTAAACTATTTGCTTGTCGGAGATGAAACCATAATACTCCCTTTATGCAGTGGAGATGAGGTTACTGAAGAATGGGTAGAGTATGGGTACTTAGGTGTCAACCGATTGACTCAAAGGGTAGGTGCTGTGCTGTTTGAGTGACAAAGGTCCCCATAGGTGGAGATGTTTGGACACATGTTTGTCAATTGGTGGCTGTCTTAGTTAGGGTTTTACTGCTGTGAACAGACACCATGACCAATGCAAGCCTTATAAAGGACAGCATTTAATTAGGGCTGGCTTACAGGTTCAGACCATTATCATCAAGGCAGGAGTGTGGCAGTGTCCAGACAGGCATGGAGCAGGAGAATTTTACATCTGAAGGCTGCTAGCAGAATACTGAGTTCCAGGCAGCTAGGGTGAAGGTCATAAGCTCACACCCACAGTCATACGCCTACTCCAACAAGGCTACGCCTCCTAATAGTGCCACTCCCTGGGTCAAGCATATACAAAACATCACAGTGGTACCTTTTGGGCCTTGCTGGACCAAGTATGTCACTGAGGAGGCTTTGAGGCTTCAAAACCACACTCCATTCCCAGTTTAGTCTTCTTTGTTTCCTGCTTGCCATTTAAGTTTGAACCCTTGGGTTCTGTTTGAGCAGCCATGGCTGCTGCTTGCTACTGTGCTTCCCTGCTGTGACAGACTCTGACTGTCTGGAAACGCAAACGGAACAAACTCTTCCTTCTGTGAGTGCCTTGGGCATAGTGTGTGTGTGTGTTGTTTCTTTGTTTATTTATTATTCACTTTACATTCTACTCATTGCCCCTCTCCTGGTCACTCCCCTCCCACAGTTCTTCTCCTCTGAGCTGGAGGGGGCCCTCTGGGTATCCCTCCAAGCTGGCCCTTCAAGTCTCTGTGAAGCTAGGTGCATCCTTTCCCACTGAGGCCAGACCTGGCAAAACAGTTAGGCAAAAATGATCCATAAATTGGCAAGAGCTTTGGGGACAGCCCCTGCTCCAGCTGTTCAGGACCCACATGAAGACAGAGCTGCACAGCTGCTACATATGTGTGGGGAGGTCCAGCCTGTGTATGCTATTTGGTTGGTGGTTCAGACAGAAGAGCCCCAAGGGTCCAGGTTAGTTGACTCTGTTGGTCTTCCTGTGAAGCTCTTGTCCCCTTAGAAGCTGCAATCCTTCCCCTGTTCTTCCACAAGAGTCCCTAAGCTCCATTCACTGTTTGGCATGGGTGTCTGCATCTGTCTGAGCCACCTACAAAACTTTCAACCCAAAATTTATCCTGTCTGAGAGAAATGGGGGTGGGGTGGGGAAAGGGGTAGAGACTGCAGAAATGACCAACCAATAACCGGTGCAACTTGAGACTGATCCCATGGGCAAGCACCAATCCCTGACACTATTAATGATAGTCTCTTACGCTTGCAGACAGGAGTCTAGCATGGCTGTCCTCTGAGGGTATAGTGTTATAGCACAGCAACAGAAAATTAACTAAAGAAAAAGATGCCTTGGTATCTGGTAAGCCTGTTTCTTGAACTATCTGTTAAGTTGATTCTAGATAAGACTGGCATGAGCCAGTAGACAGAGGGGCTCATGGGTGTCAGGTGAAACAACAGGTGGAAGAAAGGGAAATGATCTTTGTCTTTTCGCTAGAGCAGGATGGTTTTTTTTTCATACTTGTAAATGTAATGTTATTCATTTAATATTATTATTTTCTAATTGACAGAATAATTGATCCTGGAGGACACTAGGACTGATCCTATGAGAGAAGCAGTTTATAAATAAAGAAACAGCTTATGCTATTTCTGGGATGTATATAATATAGTCATAAATTCTGGAGTTAGATAGTTGCCAGGAGCTGGGGCATGGAAATATAGTTTTTTTTTTTCTTTTTTTCTTTTATTGGATATTTTATTTACATTTCAGATGTTATCCCTTTCCCCATTCCCACCCCACCCAGGAACTGCCTAGCCCATCTCCCCTCCTTCTGTTTCTATGAGGGTGTGCCCCCACCCACCCACCTACTCCCACCTCCCTGACCTCGAATTCCCCCACACTGGGGCATCCATCCTTCAAGGGACCAAGGATCTCCTCTCCCACCTATTCCCAACAAGGCCATCCTTCCCTACATATACAGCTGGAGTCATGGGTCCCTCCCTATGTGCTCCCAGGCTGGTGATTTAGACTCTGGGAGCTCTGGTTGGTTGGTATTGTTGCTTTCCCCATGGAGATGCAAACCCTTTCCGCTCCTTCAGTCTTCTGTCTAACTCCTCCATTGGGAACCCCATGATCAGCTCAATGGTTAGCTGTGAGAACCCAGATGTCCTTCAACAGAGGAATGGATACAGAAAATGTGGTACATTTACACAATGGAGTATTACTCAGCTATTAAAAACAATGAATTTGTGAAATTCTTAGGCAAATGGAGGGAACTAGAAAATATCATCCAGAGTGAGGTAACCCAATTACAAAAGAACACACATGGTATGTACTCACTGATAATTGGATATTAGCCCAAAAGCTTGAAATATCCAAGTTACAACTCACAGACCACATGAAGCTCATGAAGAAGGAAGACAAAAGTGTGGGTACTTTGGTCCTTCTCAGAAGGAGTAACAAAATACTCATGGGAGCAAATATGGAGACAAAGTGTGTGACAGAAACTGAAGGAGGGGCCGTCTGGAGACCATTCCACCTGGGTATCCATCCCATGTGCAGTCACCAAAGGTAGACACTGATGTGGATGCTGACAAGAACCTGATCTAGCTGTCTCCTTAGAGGTCTGCCAGACCCTGACATATACAGAGCAGGATGTTCTTGACTATGAGGATTCCATAGTCTTTGGAGTCAAATCTATTAGCCTCTGAGGACCATAGGCCTTTGACTTTACATCAAGAACTGTACAGTTGGGTTCTTTTGTCCTAAGTCTTTTGTATTTGAATGGAACCATGCCAGATCCCAGACTCTGCAGCTTATAGATGGTGTAGCGTGGACCTTCTTGGTCTCCCTAGTCATGTAAGTCATCTTGTAATAAATCGTCTCTCATTTATTTTGTGCTAGTTAGTTTTTTGTCAGCTGGGTTAGGGTTATCTGAAAAGAAGGAGCCTCAGCTGAGAGATGCCTTCCCCACACTGTCCTGTAGGTTAGAGAATGGGTTATTTTCTTGATTAATGACTGATGTAAGCGGATCCAGCTGACTGTGGGCAGTGCCACCTCTAGGCAGGTGGTCCTGATATATATCTCAAGCTGAATAAGCCATGGACAGCAGCCAATAAGCAGTGTGCCTTCATGGTCTCCGCTTTAGCTTCTGCTCCAGGTCCCTGCTTTCCCTCACTGTTTGACTGTAACTTGTAAGATAGAATGAAGTGATACCTCCCTAGCTGCTGTTTATGGTCATGATAGTTTATCACAGAAATAACAACAACAAAAGCAAACTAGAACAATCTATAGCTACTCTATTGATTACTTCTCTCTGGAGAATTCTAATATAAGCAAGTTGATTAACTGGGTTGTGGGTTGGATGTAAATAGGAAGATGAGCTCACAAGAAATCATTGTGCAATGGATTTGGAGCCTAGATATGTGGGCAGCTCCTGGCTGTTGTCACAAGTCCAGAGACTCATTGGTTATATGCTGATCGTAGGTGACCAAGCATGGAACAGATGAAGTGACTCCGATTTGACCAAGGGCCCTCCTTTTATCCTCTGACACCCTGTCTGGACATGAGAGGGAACAAAGTAACAAACAAAAACATGTAGGCAATTCTTTAAGGTTCAGTTTCTATAGCTTCTGCTATAATGTCAGTGTTGAAATCAAAACACATGGCTGAATTCAGACTCAAAGGATGAGAAATGCATTCCTCCTCCTGGTAAAGAAATTAAAGTCACACAACAGAAGGCAAGGACACAGAGTGTGCTGGCAGCTTTATATCAAATGACACAAGCTGGAGTCACTGAAGAGGAAGGAGCCTCAGTTGGGAAAATGCCTCAATACACTCAGGCTGCAGGTGGGCCTGTAGGACATTTTCTTAGTTAGACATTGATGGCAGCCCAGACCATTATAGGTAGTCCCATCCTTGGGCTGGTGGTGCTGAGTTCTATAAGCAAACAAGCTAAAGCAAGCCATGAGCAGCAAGCCAGTAAAGCAGCATCCTCCATGGCCTCTGCATCAGCTCCTGCCTCCAGGTTCCTGCCCTGTTCGAATTCCTGTCCTGACCCCTTCAACTATGAACAATGATCTGTAAGACAAATAAGCCCTTTCCTCTCCAAGTTGCCTTTGATCATGGTGTTTCATCTCAGCAATAGAAACCCTAACTAAAACAAAGGGGCAAAGAATTGGGACCATAAGGGCAACGGGTCATCCATACTGGTGGTCCCAGATCTTCTAGTGTGTGGCTATTGGCAAGGTACCGAGAAGTTGCCATTTGAAAGTACACACCTCACTGCGTGGTTGTTTCATCATATCAGAATGGCCTGTAAGACACTTGGCATAGTGTCCAGCCCATGTAGGGAATGACAAGCTACAGACACTGAGCAGGAGAAAAAGGACGAACTGAGTAGTTTGACACTGTTGGCCTGTGTTGGAGTGATGCTGGTAAGTGAGGGTCACCACCCAGTAACAGATGCCCAAGGCATGGGTAATAACGACAGAGGTGACCCCACTGATAGAGAATCAGGAGGATCGGTGGCTCGGAGACAGATAACTTGATATTGATTACTTCTGGATTTCTAGCCTTTCCTTTGGGAATTTCTTGTGAGGGATTAGGAGACGTTGTGTTCAGTGACTTTTCCCAGTGTAGCACAAAAAGCTATTTAGTTATCATGTGTTGCGGGAGATATTTAAAACTGCAGCATTCAATCTGGCTTTTCTTAATCAGCCACCATGTTCCCGACTAGCCTAGGCCTGTGGCCAGGAGCGGAGGGGGCGTACCACATCTGCTCAGCTCAGGCCGTCTGTTTAGGCGGTCAGAGACACCGCCCTGCCACCCATGAGATGCCAGCATGGGAGATGGCTCTGCCAATCTTCCATGCTGTCTCCACAAGGCTGGGCTTAGCACAGACCATCCCACCATCTATGCGGGCTCGATACAAATGAGACTCTAATGCTTAGATTATCCAAAGGCTTTATATGTTTGGTAATGATCAATAACAAGATGCCCATACAATCAGAGGTGTAACCCAATTAGCTAACCTAAATATAAGTTGTTACCCAGGACTGCTCTCGATAGAGGCGTGGCTCTTCATCCTCCTACCTCGTTGCCCTCTCTAGCTCCTCCTCTTCCTTTTCCTCTTCCTCTCCTTACTCCTCCTACCTTAGCTCCTCCTACAAGCATGCAAGCCAGAGTCTTCATTTGGAAAACTTGTGTTGCTTGCCATTTCTTCAGTATGGGCCTGATCACTCCAATGGAAACAGAGAGGAGACTACTACCCTAATTTCTGAGGGAGGCATATATCATCTAGGAATGAACACAGTGGCACACTGTAACCACATAGAAGTAACTTTCTTAATCACAACAGAACATGGGCTACAATGTAACAAAGGTCAGGATGATGGAAGACTACTCTCTCTCCTGTCTCTAGTTTTTACAGCAACTGTGAGTCTAATGGGTGCTCATTTGCACTAAAACAATCACAAGATGCAAAGCAGGGAAGATTCTCATGATCCATTAGCACAAGCAATTGTCAACCAAACAAAACAGCAAATTCCCCATGTACAAAGATTTAGTGCGGCTAGACCAGGATGAATAATGAAGGCATTTGTTTGTGCCTACTTATGACAGTCCTTGTAGGCAAGGGGAAGAAAACAGCGTTCTGTGCCTGCAAAGGCAGCGGTGCAGGCTCATCAAAAACTATGCGTTTGCTTTTGTAGTCAAAGAATGGAGTTTGCTCTGCTTCACCTCCTGGCCTGGGCTCCTCTGATATCATGTAATTTAAATGAGAACGTTGTTCTGGAGGAGTCACCACATTTCAAAGAAGTGACCCTTTTTGAATATTGAAAGAATCCCCAGCCTTTGAGTTCACTCCTGGGTGAGGTGGTGTCACGGAGTTCTTGGGATGCCATCCAGAGAGAAAACGACCTTGGGAAGTTGCCAAAAGAAGTTGTTTACCTTGTCTTTTTGCTTGTTGTGCAAATGGGTCTCAGCTTTGGTGAGAAAACAAGCACATTTCAAGTCTTGTGGAATCAAAAGTCCCCACTGCTGCCAAGCTCCATTCCTGGAGGGGCTGGACTTGCATTGTGGACTTTGTAGCTAAGACTTCTTCCAAATTGACCCCAAACTGGTGTGTTTAGCTCCAAGGAGCAACTGGGTCACAGCATTTTGTTCTGTTTCTTCTCCTGAAGGACTAGTTCCTCTGAGTTCCTCCATTTATTTATTTACACTCACTGACCTCCCAGCCCCTAGTATACATGCACGCATACACACACAGGCACACGCACACACACACACCCACACACACCCATAGTGTGCACGTGCAGTCCCTACCTTGCTGGCCACAGAGAATAATTCAGGGGGCATATTTCAAGCATAGACTTCCAACCTGTCTGTGGACTCCTTGCATGGCCCTTTCTTAAGGCACCCACTATCCCACACCAGGTCAGATCTGTTAAGAAAAGTCGAGTCAAGTCACAGAGAATCAAATTAACAAAGACTTGCTCCTTGTGTTGGATTTATCCTCTGCAAACTGGCTTCTCCCTTGTGGGTATTTTTTCTGCTAGTAGTCAACCGAAAACCGTCTCTTTCCCACTCACAGCAAAATCGGATTTAAAGAGAGGGTGCTCAGTGAAAGATTAGCATCCTAAAATCCTTGGGTGGACTGAGACACTTCAGACAGGACAGTTGACTGGACTGGTGACAGCCATGGAAGCTTCTGATCAGGGGACCTACACACTATGTCTGCCACTTCCAGTCAACAGGAGAACTGACCTGCAGATGGGCTCTGCCATCCCCAGTGCTGTCTCTTTTCTGTCCTATAAGACCCGTGTGCCATAGTCTCCACTTCTGCAGAGGCTGCTGCCCTTCAGCTGTTCTGATTAAAGGGGCAGCTTTGCTTCTAACAGCCTGCCTTTTTTTTTTTTTTTTTTTTTCTTACTTCCAGGTCACCTTCATAGTCCTGACCTAACACCTGGGTCCTGGGTCCTAGGAATCCAACCATTCAGCATCTACGTCCTGGCTCCAGAGTGGATGTTGCCACTGCTGGGACATCTTTCAACCTGGGCCTTCCTTCTAGCCAGGACTCCACCAGTGCTAAGGTCTGGGAAAGCAAGGGAAATTACACTGGTGTCCTGACGGGGTGATCCAAGTGTATGAGCCCCAAACCTACGATTTTGTCTCTCTACTTCTATAGCACTGTGGAAGAGAAAAGTTTCAGTGACTAAGAATATCAAAAACTTTCTGGGAGACATTGCTCTCAGTATTAATAAATTTGAGTACCATTTCTAATATCCCAAAAGCAAGTTTACATAAAAATAGCACAACCTTTTAGTCAAGATTTACTGTAGAGCTGAGGAGAGAGCTCAGTCAGAGAAGTGACTGCCGACGTAAGCAGAAAGACCTGAGTTTGGTCCCAAGAACCTACAAGCCATCCATTGGGGCTGGAGAGATGACTCAGAGGTTAAGACCACTGGCTGCTCTTCTAGAGGACCTGGGTATACACACATGCACGCACCCATGTGGCAGCTTAACTGTCTGTAACTCCAGATCCAGGGAATCAAACACCCTCACACAGACACATATGCAGTCAAAACACCAATACACATAAAAATAAATAAATCTTTTGAAAAAGAAAGGAAAAGTCATCCATCATAGTGTGTCCCTGTAACCCCAGTGTTGGGAAGGTGGAGACGGAAGGATCCATGATGTGGCTTGCTGGTTCATTTGCCTTAGTCATTCAATGAGAGTTTATCCCCCCGCCCCCCCCAAAAAAAGGTAAAGTGGATGTCTCCTGAGGAATGGCACCTGAGGTGGCCTCAGTTTCTCTGCACTCCCACACATACATGAGTCACCACAAAGATACGAATACACAGACTCACACATTCAAGAGATTCACTTAATGTATGTTAAGTCCTAGAGGCATGCATGAGCATTCTTCACAGTCAGCCCACAGACAGAAAAAAAGTGGATCTTGTCACGAGGCCACTTGTTTCTCTGCTGAGTCCTCACCTCTAGCCAAGGCTCCGAGTAGATTGTTGAAGAGCATGGTGTGAGAGGGCTGGGCTAGTACGTGCTTGTTAGAGACAGGAAATCAAGGTCACAGTTAGCACTGAGCCCAGACTACTGAGCAGCTCAGTCCCGTACTCATGACGACTGGGTGCCCACGATCACCTCAGCAGCACCGCACCTGCCTCAGGCTTTCATCACCCATTATTCTCTCTCTCAGACACATAGATTTATGGTTTTATCATATGTTAAGCACTGTGCTGAATGTGTGCTTTTTAAAAAGAAAGAATCAGAACCAGAAAGGTGGCTTTAGTGGGTATCAGCACTTGTGATGACTTGAGATTAGTCCCTAGGACCTACAAGGTAAAGGGAGAAAGCTGACTCCATGGTGGCATGTGCAACCTGTGTACACACATGTACACACACACACATGTATGTATGTGTGGAAAGACTGTTAATTAAGGTCGAAGTCTACCATTGACAGGATAGCCTTCTGGGGCTCACCTCGTAATGGAGGACTCTCTTCATTAGCAGAGTTCCTCCTTCTCTACCTTGTCCAGGGAATTCTAAGCCCCTGAACTCACCTCTACCTGAGGAACCTGAGGGCCTCAATTACTTTATAGGATCGATTTCCTTTCTCCTGACAATACCTGTTCAGCTAGCACCTGAGATTCCTGAAATGCGTCCCCATGCCAATGAAGTATGTCAGGTACCCTAAGCCTTTGCCCATCCTGGATGTCCCTGCCCTCCTCAGTCCCCAAAAACTTTATAAACCTTCAATCACCCTAAGTAAAGTTGATCTGCCTACTGACAATCGATCCAAGTGAGGTCATTCACGTACTCACAGGGCTTCTGAAGCCCCTATTCAACGTCTCTGCTCCCACTGCCCTTGTGGACTGAATCATTCAATGATCCATGAGGGTAGGGAGCACGTGTGTGTGTGTGTGTGTGTGTGTGTGTGTGTGTGTGTGTGTGTGTACGTACATGCTATAAAATTTAAAAGAAAAATCTAGTCATAGAACTTTCCCTCGAGCTGTCGGTGTCACATAAGGGGACAAGGCTAGGAGAAAGGCGAGTCTATCTAGGTCAGCAGAATAACTGTGGCCATTTCAAATTACAGTTGACGATAAGTGAAATTTGTAAGGAGTTAGGATTCCTGCACGCTCGCCTGAATGTGTATAGGAGAACTGTCACTAAGCTGATGTCTAACTCCAGCATGTCACTGAAAACCTAGATTCCTGTATCTATGAAAATCCAAAACATGGCGCTGCAAAAGGAAACATTTGCAAGGGAGCTTTAGTCAAGCTCAGGTTCATCAACCTCACCAGAGAGTTGGCAAAACTCACCCTTGAAATGACCTGACTGAGGCTGGAGAATGACAGCACAGAATTGTCACAATTCTGAAATTCTTGGTGAAATACTAAATTCACCATTTTCGTGGTGAGAGCTAACCATGAAAGCACAAAAGTAAACTCAAGAGTGAAGGAGCCCATATAGCACCCAGGCATGGGTGGGTCTCCATGACAAGGCAGTGGCCAAGCAGATGAAAAGAGCTAGAAGACAGCAGAGGCAGATAGCCTCGCTCAATGGCTGAATCCTCATCCAAACAGACAAAATGAAAGGTACGTCGAGAGGCCTTGGGGATAATCTGTGTCTAACCGCCTTGCTCATACCTGCCATTTAGAACTTCTTAGTTTATGGCTACGAATACTCCAATCCACTATATTTTGCATTGTAAAATATGAAATTTAGGGAAAGACTTGGAGAAACTCTTTCTTTGCTGGTGTTTTATAAAAACCATCACATGCAAACCATTTAATTAAATTACAGAGGGAGAGACGGCTCAGCAGTTAAAAGAACATATTGCCCTTACGGGGGGCCCACGCTCAGTTCCCAGCACCCATGTTGGGCAGCTCACAGCCTCCTATAACCCCCATTCCAGGGGAATCCAAAGCCTCCACAGGCACCTGCATCCCCCCACCCAGGTCAAAAATAAAATAAATTGTAAGAAATAAATAAATTATAACTGTGTATTTGGAATTTTCTAGGATGATAACAAAAGTAAGAGTCATTTTCTAAAACACACACCTACAACAAGAACAACAATAACAGTTCAAAGCCATTTATATGCTTTAGGAAAATAGACTACTTTTGCAGTAGTCATTTTTTATCTTTTCAGTGAAAAATTCCAGGAAAAAGGAGGGAACTTAAGTTTAGTTTGGTCAGATTTCCTGAAGTGGGACCCCAGGAAGACTGTCAGTGACCAGTCCATTCATGACCTCTCCCCCGGTTAGGCCAGAAGAGAGGGCCAGGGGACTTCCATTGTCATTTCCACTTATTGTAAATATATCTTTATAGCTTTTGACTTGAAGACCTCCCAGTCTCAACCATTGGTTCAGCTTCTCAGACACAGGCCTTGCCAGGGTGGGGTGTTTAGGAGAACCCCCTTGCTTGGGGTGACACCCCTATCTGACAGCAGTGCTCACAGGACAAGGGGAGAGAGCCTGTCTGCAGCACGCGTAGCGTCCTTGAGCACATGAGGGGGAACCTTAATGAGCACCAAATATTCATCTCTAATAAGAACATGCTGTCATAATCACCCTCCACGTGATAAATATCCTAGAGATTCTCTCTTTGTTAGGTTAATCCTTTTCCACAAGAATAATTTAACCAGTTCTCTAAAAAATAATCAAGAGTTATCAGGCCCCAGCATAGTAATGTGGCGGGTTTTTTTCTTTTTTCTTTTAGATTTTTTTATTTTGTTTGGAATCTTGCCTTAAACAAGTCCCATCCAAATAAATGTTCCCTTTTCTAGCTGGTGCACAAGTCTGGGCTCCTGGTGGTGATCAAGCCCCGGCGGGCAAGCCCCGGCCGCAAGCACTCAGATAACAGTACATCTTCTTGATTTCATTTGAGCAAAATTTATCATCCACAAGCAAAGACAGAAAATGTGTGAATGTCTAAAGCTTATGTAAATTAAGAGGCCATGCACGTTGGTCCTAAAAATAGTAGATAATTATAGGCACTTCTTCCCCATACGGTAATTACAAGCCTCTTGTCATCTTTTCTATTCTGTATAAGGTCACGGTAGTATTATACAAAATTTACAGTATATTACAAGTTAAAAACACAATAATTAGCAACTGTGCATCTTCAGCACTGGTGATGAATGTTCACAGTAAAAGTTAAAAAAAGAGCATTATTTGTTTTATGTGGACAGTACACACTTAAATTTAATCATCAACTCCTGGTGCCCAATAAGCAATGCTCTCTTACTATTATACTGCTATTTTCTAGGTTCATAGTACACCCTTGGGTGGAATTCATCCTTAACGAAGTGACAAGAAGCCAAATCTCTTTCTTTCTCTGACAGGAACCGTCATCTCAACCAGGTGCACCATATTACTCTGAATTTAATAATTCTGTTGAACATATTGAATGATAATGAGCAAATACTAAGGATTGTTTTGACCATTATGATCAGTGTCTGATTCAGGGGAGAAAAAAAAATCCTCCCGCCGAATAATGTGGGCAAATCAGCAGTTTGCTTGGTATGGAACTTCCCCCCAGCCCCTTACACCATGATTTTCTTTATATAATTCATTGAGGGGAGATATCATACTTTGGTGGAAAGAAAAGGCATAATTAACAGAAAGAAGAATTTCTCCTCGACTTCTTGACTATTCATGTAACAGGGACAGAGAGTCATGGGTAATATGAAATGACAGGACGGGTTATCATTCTCTGTTTCGCTGAAGGAGAAAGTCATGGAACTAGACACTCCTTTCATCCCTACCAGTTCGTGCTCTCAGGGATGGTGCAGGAGAATGCCAGAGAGTTTAGAAACCCTCAGAAACCCTGCCGGTGCCACAGCACCTGGTCGGCTTGGCTGTTTCACATAGATGGGTATGAAGGCTCTTTTCCCTATTGGCCATACTGGAATCCAAGATGAGCACGGTGATACAACCCTGAAGACCAGAGGAACCAGGAATTGATCAGAGCCGACTGTTTGGCTTTGTGTTTCAAGGCAACTGAAGGAGAGTCCATCTTTGCCTTTTGTTTGGTAACCGACTCCAGGGCTGAGGATTAGCCAATAGAGCACTTCCCACACGAATGTGGGAACCTGAGTTCAGGTCCCCAGCACCCACATAAAAAGCCAGGGATAGTTGTGTGCCTGTAAATTCCAGTGCTGGAGCCGAGCCGTGGGCGCGTCAGAGGCAGGTGGTTCCCTGGGGCTTGCTGGCTAGCCAGAATGCTGAATAGGGTAAGTTCCAGGTTCAGTCAGACACCTTGATCCAAAGAAGTGGGGTAAACATCAATTGAGAGAAACATTGGACATTGAGCTCCCCCTCCAGACTGTACACATGCACGTACACACACACACACACACACACACACACACATGCACACATACACGCATGTACATACACACACATGTACGCGCGCGCACACACACAGTGGAGAGGAGGGAGAGAGAGAGAATGAATGAATGAATTATGGGAATTGGTTCCTGAGACTGTAACATGGTCTCCTATGTGAGAGATACAAACTCCTAGAAGAAGTAGTATAATTCAGGTATTTAGTATGAAGCCTGGCGCCCATGTCCACAGGCTTAAGGAGTGGGGGAGCTGATGGTATTAGCAAGCCCCCCAAACCAAAACTGTACATGAGCAGGAGAGACAGACACTTCAACTCCTAAAGACTGTCCCTCAGGAGACTGGGCGATGCCCACCCATCCAGTGAGGACATGCTTGCAGCTGCTGGTTTTAACTTGATCTGCTGGCTCATATGCCTCCCTTATCAGAAACACCTCCCAGACAGATCCAGCTAAATCTTATCTGCTCTCTGGGTATCTCAGTCCTGCTAAACTGACATTAAAACATTGGGCATCCTAGCTGATACATAGTGAATCCCAAGCCTGGGGTATCTATCTCCAGGTCTCCAGAGGAGAATAGAAACCTAGGTCCATCAAGTGCTTTGTAGAAAAGTCTAAGTCTCCAGTGAGCCAGAGTGAGTTCCTGACGTGAGAGTTTTCTTGGAAAGGTGTAGAACCAGTTGTGCCATGTAAGGCATCTGGAAGAACCGGTAAGCACCATGCTTTAGGAGCAAGTATTTGGTGACCCGTGATGGTGACATCCAGAATGGTCAGAATTCACTGTTCTCTGTGAAGTCAGCTCAGAAGTGAATACTTAGGGGTTGAGGGCTTCCCTCATGGATGAGACCTTGCCTGCCACATATGAAGCCCTGAGTTGATCTCCAGCACAGTCTGTTAATACAGTCAGGACAGGTGAGCCCTGGGGGACTCTTACCCAATTTAAGTCATCAGCACAACTCCCCTTCCATGTGCTTGGCTAAATGATAGAACTGTTAGTTTAAGCTGAGTGTTGGGTTAAGGATTCTATCTATAGGCTCTTATAGTTTATCCTCAGTCTCCCACAAAGACCTACATGCACATCGTAGAGATGAGAAGACTCAACACTCAATCTCTTTGTTCCTAGCAGTTTCTAGTTTATGATTGGCTATTTAAAATAACATAAACATTTATTTACTAACCTAAGGTATGATCTAAGTTCAACCAACACTTTAAATGTAAAAGTGCAGTGATAAAGAGAATTGAACACAGTAATAAAAGGGAAGAGAGAGAGGAGAGGAGAGAGAGGAGAGAGAGAGAACATGGCTCAGCAGTTAGGAGCTGCTGCTCTGCCTAGAGACCAGAGTCAGTTCCCAGCTCCCCTTTGGCATGTCACAAACCTCTGTAACTCCAGCTCCAGGGGTCCTACATTCTATCTTATCTTGTACAAGCATCAAGCTCAGACCTAGTGCATATACATATGCAGACACTCTCATATACACATAAAAGAAAAGATATGTTAAGACAGAGGCACTTGTTTATTGATCAAGCCTGTTCCTTCTTGATACAGCAAATTATTGTACAAAGTAGTGATAGAATTTTTACTGTCTTTATAGAGCCAGCTGCCTATGATGCAGTCTGCCACTAACCACTTTGTTCTTCCTGGACCACTCCAGATGTTCAACCAATGCTCTAGCTCTGAAGTTCAGACACTTCCGAAGCTTTTCTTCCATCAATGGTAATTTCTTAAAAGCCCTCTCTCATGATTCAAAACATAATCTGTTGTCTTCAAACTGCTCTCACAGTTTTGCTCTCACAAGTGACAACACAGTGTGGTTTAGCCACCGTCTTAGTTAGGGTCACTGTCCCTGTGAGGAAAATCCATGACAAAAAACAACTTGAGGAGGGCAGGGTTCATCTGGCTTACATATCCTGACCCACAGTCCACTGAGGGAAGCCAAGGTGGGAAGTCCAGTGGGTACCTGGACTTTTGTGTGTCACCTTGACACAGCTGGAATTATCACAGAGAAAGGAGCCTCCCTTGAGGAAATGGCTCCATGAGATCCAGCTGTAAGGCATTTTCTCAATTAATGATCAAGGGATGAGGGCCTAGCTCATTGTGGGTGGTGCCATCCCTGGGCTGTGGTCCTGGGTTCTATAAGAGAGCAAGCTGAGCAAGCCAGGGAAAGCAAGTCAGTAAGCAGCACCCCTCCACGGCCTCTGCTCAGCTCCTGCCTCCAGATTCCTGCCCTGCTGAGTTCCTGTCCTGACTTCCTTTGGTGAGGAACAGCAATGTGGAAGTGTAAGCTGAATAAACCCTTTCCTCCCCAACTTGAATCTTGGTCATCATATTTTGTGCAGGAATACAAACCTACTAAGACAGTAAGGAACCTGAGGCAGGAGTTGATGCAGAGGCCATGGAGGAGTGCTCCTTTTGCCTGTTCCTATGGCTTGCTCAGTCTGTTTTCTCACAGAACCTTTGACTTTTAAGACATTTTCTTAGTAACTGATTCGAGAGGCCCAGCCCACTTCGACACCCTCTCAGACGACTCTAGCTTGCGTCGAACTGACATGAAACAGGACAGGACAGTCATTGTACTCGTTTTTAAGATTAGTTTCACCCTGAATTCATTTAGCCAATATGTTTTTGCTGTGTACCAGGTGCCATCTGGCTGCTGGGTGGCAGCGTTGGGCACAGACTGATGGACCCAGCGCCCAGTAAGCATAAAACCCAAGTTCTTTCAGTGTAGGTATGGGGAATGTGCTGTCCGTGATTGGATCTTCCTGTTTCTCACCAGATACGCTCTCTTAGGGAGCAAGCACTGACTGTATTTATACCCTTCTGAAGCCCCGAGTAGAGCCTGGTGCATATTTATTGTTGCTAGATATTTATTTGCTGAACAGATGAATGGATGGATGCTGTGATCTGATATAGCGATTAGATGAGAATTGAGCATTTGAAATAGAACAATATAGACGTTTAAACACCACACAGGTTTGGTTTTCTCTGTAGCCCTTTTGGACTTTAAAATATCTGAGAATTGATCGTGGATATGCTGACAGCCCCTAGAAGAATTGTCATCTGATGCTTACAGATCTGCTTTCTCTCAAGTCCTAACCAGCCGGTTTCTTCAGAGCATTTTCTGTTGAACCACAGGCCTTTGTTTGTACTGAAAGTGAGCGCTCCCTCTTAAAGTATCCTAGGTGGGACAAATGTGTTCTTTTGACTTAATAATATAACATTTTATCAGCCACATAAAAAATTTCCGATGTGTGTGTAGGAACTATGTCAGCTGCTATCTAGTGATCCCTTTTTGACACCCTTTCCCAAGAGTATTGCATATATAAACATGCTCTATTTGAACAAGACCAGTGACAGCAAAATTGCTTGCTGGTCTCTAAAAAGACCATAATAATGTACACCAAGGAGAGGCCCAGAGTCTGACAGAGGGTTCCCCCCAACCCCCGCCAGCAGTGTAAACCATAAAAGCCATTGCAATAGCCAGAATACAGCAGTTTAAAGTACATCCCTGGTTAATTACATTCAAAGAGTAATACTAAAATCATCTATTAAATTTTAGAACTTCCTCTTTAAAATATTAAATATTTGGCAACCACAATGCAGTTAAGTTTCCCTCAGAACAATGCGTTTTCTGTTTCTGGAGCTGGCTTATAAGAGTGCTCGTGGAGCTCTTCCGGTGAGTGAAAAAGAAATATTTAAATCAACACTGTTTCTACCAAACAAGCAGAAGCCTCATTTTGGGGGGGAGGGGGTAAGAGGATACAACTGAGTCACAAATGCTCTGTAATAACTGACAGGGCATGATAAAAGTCATGTGACACTCAAGCCAAATGTTCGGTGAGCCTGAGTCCCATGTTTGGGACCTTAACTCAGATGGGGCACTGCCTGGCCTTTAGAATTAGGTCATTGATAATGTCAGTCCACACAGACAAAAGCGCTGCTCCCTGACACAGCTCCTACTGGGCCAGGGTGGAAGAACTGGTTTTACAGAGACTATCCAGGAAGCTCTGACTGGGGCTCTGGGCATGTGGCTTATTCAGGCAGGACTCCTCTTCCTTTGATATTACTTTTAGGTGGAAGGATTAATCCTTCCATAGAAGAGAATCCAGAATGTTATCTTTTGAAGCTAAAGACATGCCGGCCATTTATCTACCCAGTACAATCTATCTCACCTCAATTCCCAGTTGAAGATTAAACTCCCTGTGTCCAGGAGTATAATGGAGGAAGAGTTCATTCCTAAAGAGGTACAGGACATGTAGGGCATGCTGCTGGCTCCTCTGAGATCCTAGAGTACAAGGGAGAACATGGTACTGCCTTCAAAGGTACAGGCTCAATTCTGGGAACATTTTTCTGAGCAGCTTGAAGAAATGGTAGTGGCTATAAACTCATTTTACAAAATAGATCTGATGACAGCCTGAACTTAGGTCAGAAGGATGCTCATGTGAAAACATCTCTGGCAAGTGGAAGTGACGCCACCAAGACAAAGGTATGTGGAAATGACATCACCATGGATCTTCACAGTCACTCAACAGTCTCAGTGATCCTCCAAAGCCAAACACAAATAAATGCCAGAGCATTCTCCTGAAAAAATAAATGTGTGTGTGTGTGTGTGTGTGTGCATGTGTGCAGATGTCTGGTGCATCATTCTCTCAGACACTGAGAACAGGACTCAAGGCATTTCTAGGGACATACAGTAAAAAAAAAGACCCTTTCACTTATAAAGATATTTCAATGTGGGGTTGAATAATGACCAAGCAATCCAAAACCAACTCATAATTATGATTATGCCTTACTTTACAAAGATAGTGACTTAGGCAATACTCTACCCAGCACAGATCATGGGAAACGAGAGGAGGGGAGTTTGCCTGAAGTAGCCTTAGACCAAATCCTTACTTAAACATTTATTAAGAGCTCATATGAGGCACACTGAAGAAAGAGACTTAAAAAAGTTCTGCTTTCCACGCTTACGATCACATAGTTGTGTCCACAAATAAATGTTCTCCATTTGATCAGGTTCTATAACAAGATAAATCCAGGGAAGACACAGGAGAGGTTTGGACATTGACTCAGCTGGTGGAGGGCTTCACTGAGGAAACACCACTCAGACTTAGCTTGAGTAGACTGTAGGTGTTACAAAGGAAGACATGGAATGTCTACAAAGGAAGACAAGGGCAGTGTCACGGGAAGAAATGTCTCAGACAAGGTCTAAATGAAGCATCCCAAGTATCACAGACCTGGAAGAAGCTTGCTGCAGCTGGAGGGTGTCTAGGGAAGCAAGACGCTGGAAGGTTTGCAGGAGAAGGGTTTCGTTTACCCACGGGACGTCACTCCTGTAGGCAGCTGAGTGTGGCAAGTATGAGCGATTTCGCTCCTTCTACACTGTGTGGATCCGGAACCTCACTCCTGTAGGCAGCTGAGTGTGGCAAGTATGAGCGATTTCGCTCCTTCTACACTGTGTGGATCCGGAGGTAAGTTCCTAAATGTCTCTCAGCACTCTTGTGTCACATCTGCTCATAAGGAAAGTCTGAGGAACTAAGTTAGTAGGTTATTTGTCCCCAGGAAGTCTCTGAAAGGAAGAAATCCTGGCAGTAGTCCCTCAGGACTAGGAAGCATGAGCGTCTTCAAGGTGAGATGCTCCTTCTTACTGGCCTCAAGGCGGCGAAGTGAATATCTACTTTGATTTCAATGTCCTTCCTCCCTTCAGGCCCTCTCAGGTCCTGTTTGTGGGTTGGTTCTAATGTTATTTGTGCTAATTTGGCTCCCAGAATTACAAGGGAACCCACATGTCTGCCTGTACCTTGTTGAGGGTTCCTGTCCCCCAGTTGGCTTTGATTGGTGGATAGAAGTTGCCTGAGGCCAATGGCTGGGTGGAGAGACAGAGGTGGGACTTTAGATTTCCCAGGCAAAGGGACCAAGGGAAGAAGTTTCTAGAATTGCCATGACAGGGAGAAAGTAGGGAGAGAGCATTCAGCCATGTAAGAGCCTGTGAAGAGTGGGCCCCTGGGGGCTCCTCCCTGACTGAGTCTGGGGGTAGCAAAGATGAAATACAGATTTTAGTAAGTGATAATTCAAAAGTATCGGAGGAGGCAAGATGTTAGCAACGTGGAAGCTTGGGCGTGGTCCAGCCATTGAGCTTCTTAGGGCATATTAAAAACAAGGCTGTGTGTGTGTCTTTTATTGGAGAATCCACAACAGTGGGGTGGTAGTAAGAAGCATGCACGAATGCGACCCAGGGAGTTAAGAGCAAATGAATTATACTACTGTTACAAGGTCCCACTACATAAACACACACATACACAAAGGAGTTAGTCACACAGAATTTTATCTACAAATGTGCTTTCATCACCATTACCTTCCTTTCAGACCTGGCACCCCAAAGTTCCTGTGAAGTCACCCCACAATGCTCCCTTCCTTTCCTTTCATTTGTATTCTCTCTGTCCACTGTACCTCCTACCCAGCTTCCTGACAATCTTCCTTACCCCAGTCCTCCTGATGATGCTTTCTTTGGGGGCTGTTAGCTCCCCATTGGCGGGTTGTCACAGCCATATGGTTCTCTCTCTACCAGGTGAAAACATCATGCATTCTCCATCTTATTGGATGAAAATATTTCTAACTCCCTTAATGGGTCTGTCCATTTTGTAAGTGACGAAACAGGCAAAGTTACCATCCTGACCATCATTAGTCACTAGATTAAAATGAGACGGCCTTCATAAGCTGTGAATGACACTAAAATTACTAACCATCATTCCAATCTTATCCTTCTAAGGAACTGGCTCTGGGTTCTCTCCAGGCTGTGTCCCCACTATGTGCTCCTGTCCCCTTTGTCTCTCTCAATACTCATATTAGCTCACAATTCAGCTGTCCTTTACACACAGGTCCCCAACCCCAGCCTAACCCTTCTCTAGAAGTCCTGAGTCAAACTTTAATCTATATCAACCCAAAAGAATGGAATCTGAGCCCACTTCCTGGTTCTCATGGCTCAGAAGCCTTCTTTGATCTCTGATTTCTCCCAAAAGCACCATCCTCCTCCTCTTGTGATCCTTCAGTGCTGACAACCAAATGTTTTATGTTCTCTGGGTTTCTACAGAGATTAAAAGGGGATATTGTCTAGTCTGTCTGTCACCTATCGTCATTTTCCCAGTAACCTTGAGACTTCTGGTTTAATTCAATAGCTACCTATTTTGTTCACTACTGTGGGCATTCAACCTATATGTCAGTCCTTGAAGGTCTCAGGAACATACATACAGCAGACTTCTTATTAAAGCTGTCTTTTCTCTAAACATGTAGGCTTAGCCAGGATCTAGCCTGGCTAAGTCAGGCTTATGGGTGCTTCTACAGTCAGTTGCTGGTAATCAAGATAGTTCTATGTCTAAGGTGGACTATCTTAGTCAGGGTTTATATTCCTGCACAAAACATCATGACCAAGAAGCAAGTTGGGGAGGAAAGGGTTTATTCAGTTTGCACTTCCACATTGCTGTTCATCACCAAAGGAAGTCAGGACAGGAACTAACACAGGGCAGGAATCTGGAGGCAGGAGCTGAGGCGAGGCCATGGAGGAGTGCTGCTTACTGGCTTGCTTCCCCTGGCTTACTCAGCTTGCTTTCTTATAGAACCCAGGACCACCGGCCCAAGGATGGTACCACCCACAATAGGCCCTCCCACACTTGATCACTAATTCCACCATGTAGGTTTCGGGACTTGAATTCTGGTCATTAAGCTTTTTGGCAAGTGCTTTCCCACACTGAGCCATCTCACCAACCTTTTGGTTGGGTCTTCTATACTGAAATAATTATTCCTATTGGCAAGTTGCCATGGATAGACCAGGAATGGACAGATTTTCCCAAATACATAACAAAACATGCCTTCATATGAGGTAGGCATTAAATCTGTCTTCTGTGGTACCTCAGGGATGTGTCCAACCCTCTTTCAGTCTGTTTCAACTCATCCAGACCTGTGCCTGGATTGTGCCAGTAGTCTCCTGACTAGGACCCAACTTAATTTCTTTCCTTTGTAATTAGATATCACCAAATCAATGTTCTTTATGGAAAACTTGCCCTGTTGTCAAGATTGTAAGTGGATTCCTTGGTAAACTAAGATTCTATCATGCAGGCATTTGAAGCAGCCATGTCTCATCCACAGCATTTATTCAGCCACATCTGTCTCCTACTGTCCTTTTTTGTTCCAGGATGGCTAGCCTTGGTGCCAACTACTCTCAACTCACTCACTTCCTTTATGCTCTTACGCCTGGTAACTTCCCTTTCCCTTTTTCAAAACCCTTTTCAATTCCTGCTCTGCAATGTCTGCTTCGTGACTCTGTCCCACCAAGAGGACCCTCATCTCGGAAGACAGACCCACAGCAGATGCCAGGTGACACAACACCATTAGCTTTTGTGCCATTGGAGTTTTGGGTGGTGCCCAGCATCTCTTTTCTTTCCAACAATTTTGAAACCTGCTGGGTCTGGAGCCATTATCTTATTCTCCATGTGTTTTGCCTTGCTCACTGTCCTATTCCCCTCAGCTCCACTGTACAGAGGAGACATGCCAAACAATGTGTTTGACAATTGTGAAGAGCTGATTAGTCCTTGAGCATCCGGGTCCGTAGGACTTTCATAGTAACTCAGTAGGTACCCTTTTGCTGACTTTACAGTGGAATGAGCCCTGTGCTGAGTCTTTGTATTTGGAGACAAAGACTATCTTGATGAGAGGCCTGCTGTGGGTTCTGAAGACTTTATATCTGGCTTTCGTAGCATTAAACTGTCATTGTATGCAGTGAAGGTCAGCGCGAGTTTTCCATGGAGAGTTCATAGCAGCAAAGTGAAAATCATGTGGGTTATGTTAGCTAATTGCAGTCGCTGAAAAAGTGCCCACTTTTTTTTTCCCTCTTTGCATTACATCTGCACCTTCTAGCGGTATTCCCCTACACTAATCTGAATGTGGCAATGGAATCTATTTTTAATCACTAAGACAGATGCAAAAATGTTTTGGGCAAAGACTTGAAAAAAATTCCTCTGCTATCTGGGCTTTTACTCATTTGCTCTTGAAACGTTGAACAAGGGTGGTAGATGAGCCCAGGCTAGCCACTGGTATTATGTTATTTAGCTGGTTATCTTCCTTTCTTCAATCAATGGTCAGTCAATGTACTGGCTGGTTTTGTGTGTCAACTTGACACAGCTGGAATTATCACAGAGAAAGGAAGCTTCCCTTTATTTAAAAGTAAATAAATAAATTCACATTGTTCAATAGAGAATTTGGTACATATGTTTTTTTTCTGATTACTTGGGAGTAAATTTTAATATTTGCCATTTGGTGTCTTTAAATGCAATGCAGAGATTGCTGTGAGACTGAGAAAAATGGAATGTTGTTGATTATTCTGTAGTCAGTCTGATGTGATCTGAGCTACATGTTCATTCCAGACCTATAACAGACAAGCTTCATAGTTACCGCACTCAGCACTCACAGGACAAACCTTCCTGAGACTGTCACTATCACCCACATCAGGATTATTCCAGTTCTTTCCCTCTTTTTCTTTCTCTTTTGTTTTTCATCAGTGTATGAGTGGTCTGTCTGCATGTACACCTGCAGGTAAGAAGAGGGTATCAGATCCCTTTATAAATGGTCATGAGTAACCATGTAGGTGCTGGGAATTGAACTCAGGTCTTCTGGAAGAGTAGTCAGTGCTCTTAGCAGCCGAGCCATCTCACTAGCCCTTTATTTGCATTTCTAATCAAGGGAAATAAGCAAGGTTTAGCAGCCTCCCAAGGCTGCTCAGTTAGTAAGAGGCAGAATTTGAATTCACACAACTTCCTACTTCAAAGCCTCTTATTTCCCCGGGGCGGAAGAACATACGGTGCAACAAAGTGAAAAGAGTTTTGTCCTCTTTAAAGAATCAGAACTAAAGGATCAAAATTTTAGGCGTTTGTTCTATTTAGAGGATCAAAATTTTGAGATGTGTCAGCTCATGCGTTTAATCCCAGCACTTGGGAGGCAGAGGCAGGTGGATCTCTGAGTTTAAGGACAGTCTGATCTTCAGAGGACACCCAAGACAACAGTTTTTTCTTCTTCTTCTTTTTTTTTTTTAATCTGATTTTGAAACTGTTTCAAAAAGAAAAAAAGTAAACCAGAATTTTAGGGTATAGGCTGATGACATTTCCTTAATGGAACAAGTTAAGTCTTTATTTAAGGGCCAGAGCACCTTGCACTTTTCTTCCATTGGTGGGCTAGACAGATAATAAAAATGATAGCAGAGGTTATTAAATTTTATGTGGAGACAAGCACAGATTGGAAGAACTACAAAGTGAATTCTTTAAGCACAAGAGAACGGTGGTTTTAATAAAAAAAAAAAAAAAAAAAAAAAAAGCACAATATAAAAGAAAACTCTTCAGCCTCAGATGCCTAAATACACCATCAAAAGACTGCTCAGTTCTCAAACGCCAGCATTCCTGATCCCTCTAGAACTTACACTTTATGTAGAATATCAAAGCCAGCCGGGATAGTAGGTGTCCCAAAATGTCTTAATTCAGAGAATCAGTGTTAACCGAGCTTGATTAGCTCCATTTATCTCTAATTAATTACCTTTATCTAATTAGACACTTTGTTTCCAGTAGACATGGAGTCAAGTAGACTAGATTATTAGTGTAGTCATTGTGCCTTTACAAAATCCTGAATTAATGAAACGTGCAAAGGAATCTGCAGTTCTAATTGCACAGGTGTTGCCTTATGGCAAAGCTTTATCATCTGATTACACCGAGGGGTCATTAGTGACTTTTATATAGAGGATAAGCCTATGAGATGTACCTTAGCAACAGCTCATTAGTTTAGGGTTGTTACTGTATTATTTATTACTTCCACCTTCCCCATTATCTAGATTGATTCATGGACCTATATATTCTTTCCTCTCCTCAGTGCAGAAAAAATAAAATAAACCATCATTATGAAGAGTCCAGATGCAGTGTTGAAAAATGCAGAACTGCATTTGTTCATAGGCTACAATCTGACCCTTGAAGACGAAAACTCTAAAGTTACATGTGATCGGAATCAAGTTTATGGCTATTTCTTATGGAAAAGGAACCAATTTAAAATTACTGAGTAATATGGAAAGATTAGTGTATTTGTTCAAGCAACATGTAGCTCTCTCAATGCTCCCACCTAACTGTACTATCAAGGTATGTGGAAAGGAAAAAACAAAATATTCTTTTGCATTAAAATATAATTGCATTTCTCTGTGCATCTTTCCAAATAGATTGACAAGACACAATCTCTATATATGTGCATCACAACATTAATAAAAATCTGTTTTACATTTTTGTTTCTGATAAGTACATCTGATGACAGATGGAGAAAGCTGACTGTAAGAAGCAAAGGCGCTTTCCTCATGATGAAGTCAGGTGTACACAACTGACTACCACAGCTCAGCCTTTGGATCTGAGTGTTTTCCTCCTACTTGAAGAAACATGTTTTTTACCATCATGGGGTAATTAAGCAGCTAGAAGCAAATTCTTGCATGATCCAACACATAAACATGTTTATTGATGATACAGTAATTCCTCCAAATAATTTGTCAACATAAGATGTCAAATGAGGTTTTAAAATCACTTCTCTCCCTGTTGCCAGCCCTCCCCTACAATTCTTCCACTGCTCTGAGCCACACACTGCTGCCATTCACTTATTGCTGAATCTAACTCGTGAGATGATAACGGGTAACTGTTATGTAGAGCCTGACACCTAATTGAGTAGTAATAATGAATATTTAATGATCTTCCTTTCAAGCATGAACATAAAACTTTTCATGTGTGCCTTACTAAATTATAACCATTAATCTAAAAATTATTGTTGCAACTGAAATAATAGCCAAGAATTATAGATGATAGCCAAGTCAGAATACTGCATAAATATTCTATACAAACACACACATGCAAGGCTCCAGCCTTCCATTTTCATTCAACCCAAGTCCTCTCTTTGAAAAGTATGGAAGTTTTGTGATTTGTAGATATTCAAATCTAGATACAAAAAGGCTAGCATTTTAATCAAGAAATAACTATAATAGCCAACGTCATTTTCACTCCTCCTTAAATTCTGTTTAGATATAATGCCTAAATAAAAATAGCATGTATATAAAAATGTGGCCCGTATAGAGGTAGTATTTTCAGGATGTTCCACCTAAATCAAAGAAAGGACAAAGTTTATCAGAAAGGTAGAGATTTTATACCTTAAATTTCATTAAAAAAAAAAAAAAGTGGGTGGTGTTTTCAGTTTGTCTCTCTACAGAAACCACAACATGACTTTGGGGGAAAGAGAATCTGGGAACTGAGTGATGCCTTTAAAAATGGGTTTGTGCAGTGATGGACCTTTTTAATTACACCATTTCTGGCATCTGTGTTAAGATTTGAGTAATTCATATGCCTGAAATATCGTAGAGAAATGTATCCATCTCCCTTGATGGTTGGCTTTGTATTCATTGTTACAGGAGAAGAGAAAACCAGTGTGACTATGGTTGTGAGACGTGATTCTACAGCGAATCTTAGTGCATCTTATTAACATTTTTTAAAGTGTGTGCTTATAAAATTCAAGAGGGAAATGGCTTAATATGTGGAGGAAAATACCAAGAAGAACTGGAGTTCCTCCCTTTTTATATTTCTCAGCAGACATGCAGTGTGTAACTGGCATGTGCATGCCTTTAACTCTAATGCTGTTTGTGGTAA
>JAJTUV010000540.1:757500-857500 GCA_021653895.1 Mastomys natalensis
GAACAAAACAGCCAAAGCTGTAACCTCCAATACCTAACTTTCAATCTCCCGAATGTCCGTTTTTTAAAAATAACTTTAAATACTGTTATAGTTTTTAACTGGGGTGGGGGATTTATACCAGATTTTGAAAGTTGATCTCACTTTAGTTATCACCTCAATTATTCAAGTATTTTCCTCCCCAAAGAAGTGTAGTTCTCTACTTTTTTTTTTTTTTTTTTTTAATGAATTTCTTTCCAGCATGGTAATACTGTATACTGAAGCTATCTCTGAAGGGATACTTAAAAAAAAAAAAAAAGTAACTATACACATATTACAACCACTAAGCAACACTGCAAATTAACACTATCATGCTATGGTTTCAAATACATGAATTAGAATTTAAGTTAAATATTTTCTTCTAAGGTGAAAGGGGCTTGTGGATACCTTTATCTGTGAGGGAGTTTATCTGTCTTCAATGAGACAGACATGGACCAGCTGAGGTTCCAGGCAATGAGACTGACATGCATGGCTTTCAATTTTTCAGCCCTTGTTCTATAGTTTCCAAGACTTGCATCTCTGTGTGTGGACCAGGTCTGTAGTGACCCAGCAAATGAAATTACTGCAAGCAGCTTTAGTTTAGGTGTTGGAAGGGGGATAGCCTGGGTCCTTTCTTTAATGGCTACAGTTCATGGCTTCTTGAGCGGTTCTGGACGGGAGTCCCAGAGATAAGCTCTGCAAGCAACTTTTACTCTAGTGTAAGCATCCATGTTTCTTGTTCCAGCCAAGGCTTCTGAGTTAGAGACTACAACTGGAAACGGTCCCTCACCTTCCTAGGCAAGGAAACGGACAGACAGCAAACTTACTTCCCACTAAAATCTGGGATATCTTTTACTGCCTTTTGATTTTTGCAAATAAGTAACAGAAATTCAATTTTAAAAACTGGGTATCAAACAAATAGAAAAAAATCGGGAAATTCAGTTTCTTCAGGAATGCATGTTATATTTCACATATGGTGCATGGCCTAATTTTCCCTGTTATAAGAAAATTTGTGGAAATCCAGCACTGTATGGCAAGGCCATGTGGTAGCAGGCATGACTGCCTTTTCTCTAGGCTTTAAGTGTGGTTCTAGAACAAAGTGGCCCAGTCAGGCAAATTGCAAACTGTTTGTTAATCTTCTGAACTTTCTAAGTCTATGTCTGTTTCTATATAATCCAGCTTAAAATCAGGAGAAATTCTAAGAGGGGACCTCGGCCCTGCAGCTTACTCCACCTTCCTGGTGACAGCCTACGATACGTTGCTTTTCTACCATCTTGTGGCTGCTCCAAAGCTTTACTGGAGTCCAATGGGAAGGCATTAGATCTAAGATGCCAGTGGGGCCTGTCTGCCTGGGCCCTGTCCACAGACTACACCCACATTCCTTCCTCTCTCCTACTGCAACAAAAGCACCCTCTGAGGTACAAAGAATTCTATGGAATGGGGGGGGGGGCTAGAAAGTAGAAAGGGGAGGGATAGCTCCTTGCTCCTCCATCCTCTATCCTCAAAAAAAGCCTGTAAGAGTCCATACCAGGAAAAGACATAACCACAAGCCACTGGCTGGATCTGTGCTCCATGCTTGTACAGAATGGTCCCCTTGGTTCTCAACTATTATTTGTAGGAAAACAGCTTGTACCTGTTTTCTGAAGAGCACAAGGCTTAGGGTATTGTTGAAATCCTACTGCCCTATAACTAAAAATTCTCTCCTGGCTCTCAAGACAAACGGAACTGGAGACTACTGGAAGGTCATCACTAGGAAAGATCCCAGATTTGGCCAAAGTGGCTCCCAAAGCTGAAAGGAGTTACACTGGGAAAGGGAGCCCTGGCCCTGTGCTGCAAACTCAGTGCTCAGGAGGGAGGAAGGAAATGTGGGACAGCTCTGACAGGTATCTGTAGACTGTGGCCTACACAGGTAGGATGGATGTCTAAGAGCTTTGTGTTCCTGGGATATCTTCTCCTCAGGGTCCCCAAGCCTTTATGGTCTCCCTCTTCTGTGGGAGAAGAGAAATCTTTGTAGGAATCTGGTGTTTAAAGAGCTCTGATAACCTCCATTGCTCTCTAAGACCTGAAGAAAAAACCAGGAGGGTAGCATCCTCCTTCTTCAACACCACCCACTAACTTACCCAGGATGCTGGGCCGGGGTAGGGGGTGGTGTGTTCCAAGGAGTGGGGGAGAAATGTGAGTGGGGAAACAAACCAGAGAGAGAGGGGAGGAGGGAGGGAGGGAGAGAAGGAGAGAGAGGATGGGAGAGAGGGAGGGGGGAGAACAAGCAACTATTATTGCAGCTCTACCTACTTCCCTCACTGCTTCTCTCCCTCCCCTGGCTCCACAACAAACCACCAGAGCCCCCTAGAAGCGGCTGCATTTCTACCCTTAAACGGCTCCTTTCCAAGGACTGGGGTCTGTTTCCCAATGTGGGGCTCAGATGCTGTTACTGCAACTTAATTTTGTCGTTGCTTCTTTTCAAAGATTACTTGGAATGAATTGTTTCTTTTGTTTACTATCCAACAAACGACTTCTGCTAATCTTATATTTTATCTCCCTAACATATGGAAAAGCTGTTTATTCTAGCCAATCACAATAAAATGAAGAAAACCCCATTTTATGGAAAGGTATATATCACTAGTCTGTTGATCATTAAAGATATGATTACCAGTGAACGCCTCTGAAGGTGGCACATTTATGCTTCCAGGGACAGATGGGGACATGCATTTTCCTTGCAAATACTTTTGAAATTGCTCTACTGGTAGTAGTATAAAAATGATATACAGATGCCGGGGCCTGCACGGCCAGGACGAGTGCAGCAGATTTACACAGTAAAGCCTTCACACGAAGGCTGTCAGTTTTGATTGATCTCTACTATACCTTAGGAACTTGTTGACTAGGTAGGGAAACAGTGCAAATAATTCACTGCGGCAAGTCAGATAATTCACACAGCCAATCGGTCTGCTTCACTTTCTGGCTGTGACATATGAGCCTTCCGTACAAAGATGTATCATTTTCTAGCCTGAGCAATATTCAATGTCAGGAAAGAAAAGGCATTAAAGCCACACAGAAGGAGTCAGCCTACTGCAGGACCACAAGTTGTTCTGGTAATGGGGGCCAGATCCTGCTGTATGATCAGAACTACCAGAATGTTCAGGCCCAATTGTCATTATCATATTGATTAAAAAAAAAAGTTCATCATAGTGCAATTCTGGGTTTAACTCCAACAGATCTGGAAAGAGCAAAGAATTATCCCACAAAAGCACAACATTCTTACCACAGGGACGTTTCCCTGTTCCAGTTCATTGATAGAGTTGATTAAGTTTAAATGAAGCAGACACTGGATAAAAGTAAGGGTATTGACCACTGGGCACCGTGATCTGTGCTTGAAAGACCCTGATACATGCAGAAAAGCAAGATTCGCTAAATGCTCTAATCTTCAATCAAATCTTACATCAATACAGACAAAGTTTGGTAATGAGAGATTCAATGAAGCATGCGGAAGAAAGAATTAATCCTCTTGGTCTAAACTGGCTTCAACTTTGAAGCTTGCTCTGAAGGAAAGACAGTTATCTAAATGCTAAATAAGAAACTTATTGTACTTCTCATGGCATGCTAATCTTTTGTCTATTTCATCTCTATTATGTGTATGCTCATAGACTGCAGTTGTCATGGTGATTATATCTAGCCACACTCGAGGGATGTGGTGAGAAGCCAGGCACTGAGGTGGAAAGACCCACGCAATCCACAGTACAAAAGAGAGAGAGAGAGACAGAGACAGAGACAGACGGACACCAGACCCTTTCCAGGCTTTTCTTCCAGGACTAAGGACACTGGGTCTAGAAGAATAAGCAGGTGCCACTAGTGTGGGCAGAAGCACATGGTAAGGAATGGTTCAGGCATCCCTCCTACCTCAGACCTGGTCCCCTATCCAAGTTCCTAATGTGCAGTTTACAGCTGGCTTCCTTCTTCACATATCCCCTCCCTACTGCACATCCACTACTGGGAGGAAATGATGGCTGGAACCATCAAGAGCTCTGCCAGTAGGGTAGTGGTCACTCGTGGCCGTAGGAGAGGGTGGCAGGTGGTGGTGGAGGGATTAAGTCATCTGAGCCTCACTGTTGGGGGTGGGGGAACTGGAATACTTGAGGCGTGGCCCACGCAACCCACAGTCCCGGCAGGAGGTAAAAGCATCCCAGGGCCCAGGGCCTTGGTGACCAAAGGTGACCCTGAGCCCTTTATGTGTTTTACAAAAGTTGCCAAATTAAGACAGGATTATAACTGCTCGAGTCATTGTCGGGGCTGAAAGGTTGGGAGCCTCAAATATGCCCCAGCAGTATTGATGAAAAGCTTAAAAAGTAATAAAGGGAGAAAGAGCTAGAAAGTAACATGTACAACTCTTATTAAAGAGACGAGCCACAGAGAGGTTGTGAACTTGAATCACTGTTTGAACTTTAATTTGTTCATTAACAGGATTTGCCCCTCACTGCGAATGTTATTACTTCCCTTTGCCGCTCAGCAACAACTCCGGGTGTAATGAAAGAGTCTGGCAAAAGTTAAATGCCTGGTAATTAATTCATTTAATTGAAAGGGGGACAGGAAGAGAGAAGGTCCCCTCAGAAGCACAAGGCAGAGGCTGTAAGGAGCCAAAGGCTGCAGTCTGCATGGAGGCCTCCTCCAAAAGGCTGGCTTCTGACAAGGCCCTTCCGCCAAACTAACGCCACAGTCCCTGAAGACCCTCTTCCCAATGCTGTCTCTGCTCCAAACCCTCTGCCCAGGTGTTATCCAGGGACTCTACTGGATGATCTGTTATGGTGGCATAGATGTCGATATATCCTCATAAAACAGTCTTTGGCTTTCTCCCACAGTCCTTGGGTCAGGCTGCTGATAGCTTTATGGTTCTGGCCGAGTGAAAGGGGCTGGTACAAGTATCTTGTGAGCCCTCTGCATCCTGCCTTCTTTCTTCCTCTCCCATCCCAGCAGGTGACTTCACTAAACTCAGAAGATGGTGTCTGAGAGCCACCTCCTTGCCCTTGCTCAGCAACAACAAGACTAAGCCAGTTTGGTTTGCCTCTGACATCACAGCCTACTTTTTCCCCTTGTTATTTATCTCCTTCCTGTATTTGTCGGCCACTGCATATAAGCCCTTCCACACACAACTTCCACAGCACAGCTCAGGTACCTTGGAAGCTTAGGCCACGCTATGAGCATGATGTTGCCCTTGCAGTTAATTAGAGGACATCCACTGTCAGGTGGTCAGCAATAGGTCAGGTGACTCTTTCCTGTTAACCACACTTAGGATTTAAAATAGTGAAGTCCAGATAATCAGTGCGATTCTCTTTAGAAATATGATTATCTACCTTGTATTCTCTCACTACAAACTACCATAAGCATAAAACAAAGTGGAGAATATGAACAATAAAAAATTACATTTGAATCCCTATTTCTTGAGTTTGTATTTTTAAATTACATAGTTTCTTCACCCCAGAGAGAAAATGAAATTTTACCATCCAAATTAAATTAACACCAAATAAATTCACCAAAGTTGCCTAGTTGGGTCCTCCCCCATTTATCCCAACATATTTTTCATAAAAAAACGGTAACCTCAAATTCCAGACTACTGTAATTGATCTAGTCTCCTGTCTTCCTTGACACTAAGGTATATACACTCAGGGTAAACACCAGACAGAGGGAAGCAGTGGCGGTTTTATAAGCTGAAGCATGTTACAGAGCTTATTTAGAATCTATAAGTTTGGGGCTGGAGAGATGGCTCAGCAGCTACCAGCACTAACTGCTCTTCTAGAGGTCTGAGTTCAATTCCCAGTAACCACATGGTGGCTCACAACCGTCTGTAATGGGATCTGGTGCCCTCTTCTGGTGTGTCTGAAGAGGCTATGGTGTACTCATACATAAAATAATAAATCCTTAAAAAAATTATCTATAACCTCATACCTGTCAGTGTCTAGATATTGAGTGAGCCCAATTTTCCATGGTTACAGAGCCATCTTAGTTTTATTCTGAACAACTAACACTAAATATTACAAGTCTATAAGCAAAACAGAACAAATGGACTCTACTGCCCCTCACAACCCACTGCTGACCTCTAAACAGTGAGGTAGTTTAAGGTGCCGACACCATCCTGTCAGGATCCTAACCATACTCACTTGGGGATGAACTCCTTCCTTTATCTGATAGTCTTCTGAATGCGAGAGTAACTATTCTAAACTTGCACTGCACTTGAAAGCCTGCACTGCAATAGTTCTAATTGACTATTAATAGCTCCGGATCTTTAAGTTAGCTTCATGTCTTCTCCATCCTTAGGCAGCAAGTGGCCTCTCTGCTTGATCTTCCACTACTTTCCTACAGGAAGCAATGCAGCTTTTTAAGAGAATAGCTATTCTTGCCCCTGGAAGCATCACATTATTATTTACTGAATGTACCAGGTACTGTGTTCTTCCATTTAATCCCTTCAATATGACGGGATAGGCACCATGGCATCCACTTTAAGGATAGGAGCTGAAGTACTTCAGAGCACTGTTTCAATCTGGCTCTCAGCAGAGCAAGGGTACTGAGGCTAGTGAGCCTGTTTTAAGGGGCTGGTACTTCCCACACTCCACTATGCTGTGCCTGCCTTCCAGACACTATCTACGGGGCCTTCTACTCCACCTGCCCCACACACTAAACACAGTCCCAGATCTGTCTTGATGCCTGGGGCTATCACTCTACTCCTTGGTCGACTGCTGAGCCCTTCAATACACAGGAGAAATCCCCTAGCACTACACTTTACCTTTACTGTCAGTTATCCTTTAAATAAATCCTTCTAACCATGGCATGTGCTTCCTATAGAGACTTTGCTATTTGTGAGACGTTGCCCTCTCTGCAAACATTACCACTTTTGGCAACCCTTCACTTTGTGCCAACAGTCTTAGAAGTACATACTCTCTTTATTACCATTTTGTAGACAAAGTGGGACTAAAGTAGATTACAAAGTTCACCAAAGGGCTGAAGAGATGTCTGAGTGGTTAAGAGCACCAGCTGCTCTTCCATGGGACCCAGGTCCAATTCCTAGCACCCACACATCATCATCTACAATTCCAGTTCCAGGAAATCCAACACCCTCTTCTGGTCTCCATGGGCAGCAGGCATGCATGCTGGACACAAATATACATGCAAGCAAAACATCAACACATAAAATAAAATGAGAGAGAGAGAGAGAGAGAGAGGAGAGAGAGAAAGAAGAAAGCCTAACATTCAAATACAGACTGACTTCCTCTCGAAAGCTACTACATTGTGCTGGTCAAATATATCATTCTTCATAGAGTGTGAACTAATGAAATGTCATGTGTACAGGACACTCAGCAGACTTTTAGGAAATACTGCTCTAATCATGACCTCTGAGATCTGGGGGCTGCCTTTATTCCTCGGTAGGTGAGATCTGACACTCAACAAAAAGGCGGATAGAGACACACTGTAGCACAACACACAGAGATACACTGTAGCACAACACAGAGCACACTGTAGCACACACAGAGACACACTGTAGCACAACACACAGATACACTGTAGCACATCACATGAGACACACTGTAGCACATCACAAGAGACACACTGTAGCACACACACAGAGACACACTGTAGCACAACACATAGAGACACACTGTAGCACAACACAAGAGACACACTGTAGCACAACACATGGACATACAGTAGCACAACACAGAGACACACTGTAGCACAACACACAGAGATACACTGTAGCACATCACACAACACAGTAGCACACCTAGAGACACACTGTAGCACAACACATAGAGACATACTGTAGCCACACAGAGACACACTGTAGCACAACACACAGAGATACACTGTAGCACAACACACAGAGACACACTGTAGCACAACACATAGAGACACACTGTAGCACATCACATAGAGACACACTGTAGCACAACACACAGAGACACACTGTAGCACACACACAGAGATACACTGTAGCACATCACATAGAGACACACTGTAGCACAACACAAGAGACACACTGTAGCACAACACAAGAGACACACTGTAGCACAACACACAGAGATACACTGTAGCACACACACAGAGACACACTGTAGCACAACACACAGAGACACACTGTAGCACAAACACATAGAGATACACTGTAGCACAACACACAGAGACACACTGTAGCACAACACAAGAGATACACTGTAGCACAACACATAGAGACACACTGTAGCACAACACACAGAGACACACTGTAGCACAACACACAAGACACACTGTAGCACATCACATTCTCCCTGTTTTTCTAGGAACCAAGTTCTATGGAAAAAAAGCCATGATCCTCCCCAAATCTGCAGTGTTTCGGAGGGAGAAAGGGAATTTACTCTTCCCATTGTATCTTTGTGTCTTGGTACCCAGAGGAGAGTAAGAGAATGAAAACAAAAGACACAGATTATAGGGGTAGGGTGTTGTTGGTTTTGTTTCATTCTGTTTTTTGAGATGAGGTCTCATGTAGTCTAGGCTTGCCTTTAACTTGCTTATGTTGACAAGGCAGGCCTTGAACTCCTATCCTCCACCTATACTTTCCAGATGCTGGAGTTACAAGTATATGCTAACATCCTGTTTGTCTGTTTTTAAATGACCTGAAATTCTTATCTCTGTAGCAGAAAAAGGCTGTTGTGGCAAAGATGCCAACACATGTTAATTGGTCACACGAGGCAGTGTGTAGGACTCAAGCCAGCCTCTTGCTCTCCACATCATGGATGTGCCATGAGCTTCAAAGAGTTGTTGAGGAAAAGAAATTTTGACAATACAAGGACAAGATCTAGAGGCCTGCACAGCTTTCTCCAGGACTGTCTCTTCAGCACTTACTGCTGCAGGTCTGGACCTGGGGTCTTAAGGAAGATACTCCATTTCCTTATACATGCAGGTCTTTAGGAAATGTACAAAAAACAAACAAACAAAAACTCAATGACTCCTCAATATGACAAGGTAGTTAGGAACCTGAGGAAAGAAGGGCAATGACTGTGTTGTATTAGTCACTTGCTGTCGAGTCCTTGAGGAGATCTCTGTTCTACCAAGGTCCTGAGACCACTCTGTCACCATCATGTATAGGACTCGCCTATTCTATATATTTAAGACCTACTTGTGAATTCTTGTAAACTTAAAGTCACTAATTTCTCTATTTATCATCTCATCACTTACCGTACTGTGAAGCTATAGAAACTATGACCTTTAATATTTAAAAGCATCAGTTGACTCAAATCTGGAAAGAGGCAGACATAATGGTCAGGGTTCCTGAAAAGAAACACTAAAATCACTTGGAGCATTTTCTCACTACTCACATATCAGGGATTGGGGGTTCTAATGCTTCCCTGTGCTGCTAATAAAGGCTGCTTTGTTTTCCTAATGGGCAAACAGCACATGTCTTTCCACAGAAAAAAATCTGGAATTGCATCTCTTTACCTTGTTCACTAGCCTATTAGGTACACAACCCTGCTAGTGGGTTGGAATAATCCATGTCCACAACAAAGTGTATCATAACAGACATGAATACAAGTTCAAAATTTCATATGGAGCTGTAATAAGGACCTTACTTTTGTCTAATTCATATTGGTTAATCTTCAGATCCAATCTGATTTGGGGGAAACAGGAGGAACTTACTTGTTCTTTTGAAACTGTTGTGTGTTTCTTTCTCTGTTGGCTAACTTCCTACATGCTTGAGCATCTACATTTCTAACAGATTGTTTAAACAGAAAAGCTCCTTCATCTTTGTCTGGTTCCCTTGTCCTTTCCTGATCACTGGGTATGGTGCTCTGAATGACAATGCCCCTCCTCCCCCATAGGCTCATATGTCTGAATACTTGGTCCACAGTTGATGGAACTGTTTGGGAAGGATTAGGAGGCGTGGCCTTGTTGAAGGAGGCGTGTCACGGGGTAAGGGGAGGCTTTCAGGTTTCAAAGTCCATGCCAGGCCCAGTTTCTATCCCCCTCCCTGTGTGTGTGTGTGTGCATGGTGCGTGCGAGCACGCACCTGCAACTTGCTGATCAGATGTCAGCTATCAGCTACTGCTCCAGTGCCATGCCTGCTGGCCTACCACCACACTTCCCAAGAAGAGGATCATGGACTAACCTGTAACTGAAAGGGAGCCCCAGTTTAATGCTTCCCTTTGTAAGCTGCCTTGGTCATGGTGTTTTACCACAGCAATAAAACAGAGACTAAGACACTGGTATTTGTACTAATTAGAGTTGAACTCTGGTTAAAATTCTTACTCACTAGTTATATTTTTTCTTCTAATTAGATTTTTATGCTTTTCTTGGCTCTCTAGTCTCAGCTAGAGTTAGCTATGAATTATATATACAACTGCTAAATTTTTTTTCTGGAATTTAGGAGAGCAAGTCCTTCCTTCAAAAGAATTAAACGACTTCAAAACTGTTTTATCACCTGTGTCTTTTCCTCCCCACAGACTCTCTTTTCCTCTGCTAACTTCTATCCCTTCTACCACATTCTGGTCTTGAATATCCCAAGGGTTTAAACTCAATAGGTTAGGAGTTTTAGACTTCTGTGGATTTTGTAATAGGTAAGATGATATTATTTACAAAACATGATGATTACTACCTATGTTCTTTATGGTTTATGTTCAAACAAAATTAAAAATCATGAATGGTTTAGCTCACAATTTAGACTCACTTGTGGTCTAAAGATAGCTGAGGATATTTTAACTCTTGTTCTTTTATAGTTTATAAATCCTAAATTTATCCAATCCTATTTTGACTATGAGATCGTAACCTTTTTAAAAAATCTAACTACTTATTATAAGGTTTTAAAAATCATGCCAGAATGACAAACTCTCATAAAAATCCAACCAAAAATCTTATTTATTTAATTATTATTTTTAGACAGGCTCTCACTACCTCACTATTCAGGAACTCACTATGTAGATCAAGCTAGCCTCAAACTCACACAAATCCACTACCTCTGCCTCCAAGGTGCTAGGATTAAAGGTGTGTGTAATACATCTGGCCAGGCAAATTCTTCATAATATAGCTTTCTGAAGCAATCTGTCTCCATAGCATATACCAATGTACTGCTATACATGTACATGACTCCTAAATGAATAATTCATTGACAATTAAAGACAACTTATAATTCCAAATGAGTACTTCTCTTCAAACTGTCCCTTGGTAACTACTCTTATTCCAATGATGATGCCATTCTTCAAACTATATTGGTAAACTAACTGTAGAACTAATTTAAAAGCTGCCCAAGAAAGCAATCCAATTGTCTTTCAGTTTGTTTTGAACTCAAATGATACTACTCTGGTTTAGTCATCTACTTCTCCTTCAGGAACTAAAGGAAGATATGACTTTTCCAAGTTTTTAAAAACAAGATGTGGCCAGTGGCGCACGCCTAACCCAGATTGGAGAACAGGTATTCTGATTCGAGCAGCTGCTAAAGATGTTCCAGGATAGAGACTCACAGAGAATGTTGAAAAAACCCAAATCAAATAATATGAAATAAGTATAGTAAAAAATAGATGTGATGGAAAAGTACATAAAAGCAAATAGTTTTACAGCTCAGTTAATAAGAATCATGTGGATATTATGTATAGTTTAAATACAGACATTAGTTTACAGTCATATTGTATGATTCAATTAAACATGTGGTAGTAAATTATTACTAACTCCTTTCATTATTGGATTTAACAACTTTACATTAAGTTCACCTTTCAGATTTCATACAAAATGTTTTACTATTCAAGGATGAAGTTGCTGTTTAGAACGATTTCAAGCATTATCCAAGAGAAATTATAACTATAACTGGAGAAAATATACTAAGTATGTTTCCATTTCTGTTAAACCAATTAACCTTAAACTGATGTGTGCATGGATATTGGGATGTGTTTTATTTGCATGATTTGATTGTAATTTTTATTTTGAGTTGGGTTAAAAAACAAAGGTAAGTGACTTCAATTTTAACTAAAAGTTAGAGCTTCCAGTGACTGTAACTGAGCAATTCAGCACACCACATAAAGAATGAGAGTATTAGGAAAACCGCATTCTAAAATAGTTAAATGAGTCTTACATGCTCTTAAATCACGTAAGCCTTTTAAACTTTGTTTACAAAGTTTGAGGAAGCAAAACTCATGGTGCTGTGAAGAGGGGATAAGCTGCAGAAAGTTCTCTGATTCCTAACATATTTTACTTCCTTGGTCAGCATAGATTTGCCATTGGTATAAATTTAAAAAAAAAAAGTCACAGATTTTTAGCTCTTTAATAGTAATACTCCTCGGTTTTTTATAACCAGGAAATAATGTTACTTTTAACAATTATAAATGTTTATAGTGATCCTGCACATTGGCAAAGTTGAACACAGTACCTGTGATAATCAATAATCAATGACATCAAGAACAGCATAAATGGAGAAAAGGAAAACTCTAGCGTGGTCAGTGCTCATGGGGTTCCTGTAAAAGTAACCCCACATTTGACATTTCCCAGGATTTGGTCCATGGAAATACAACCCTGACAACCACATGGCAAACCCAAAACATTCACATCTGAGTTTGACTTTTCCAATTACTCCAGTTTAAGGGAACACTTGGTCTCCTAGAACTCTCTTTAACTTACTGTGGATTACTTAGAGGTCACATAACACCTGCCTGCCTTACTTCTTAAGAACGATAGAACAAGAGGGCACCCTCCTCCTTCCTATGGGGGCTGTTGTGAGTACTTTGATAAATACGTACAAAATAGTAAATGTTCCTATTTCGTTCAACATTTTGAAAGATGTCAGCCAAGCACAAAATATTTTAAGTGTGTGAATTAAAATGCCTTTTACCGATAGTCTCAGATGTTTCCTTATGAGATACTGTGTCAAGAACTGGTTTATGTATTGTCGGTCTTTCCGGAACGCACAGATATACATTTAAAAATAGCTGGTATGATGGTTGCTGTCAAAGTCGCCATAGAAACATCCCTGTCCTAGAGTGACATACTGTGACAGAAGACTAAAAACAACAGAACAAAACCCGGCACCTGAGGAGAGGGCCGGTTTGGGACACACTGGCCGACTGAGGGACAGCCAACCGAGCTGAAGGGACTCGTTCCTTCTAGCGGAGCGTCCCTTGGGCGGGGCTGGGGACCTTCGAGCGCTCGCGAGACGCAAGGGCCAGCAATTTTGCACAATCCCAACCCCATCCAGCCGCTCGGCCTTTGGGTCCGTCTGCTCCGCCGTCCACAGACCCGCACACACGGGAGCTGGGGTGGCCCGGTGGCGACCCCACGGTGGGCAGGGGCAAGGGCTCATACCCAGGGGTGGCCCGGGCCAAGCACCCGAGGCTCCGGCTGTGCCGACCCGGGTGAGTCCCGAGGCGGCTGAGGGCCCGAGGCTGCGCTCGCCCCTCACCGCCTTCCCGCCCGCGACGCTCTGCTCCCCCTACCGCACGCGGGGCTGACGGAGGCGAGCCCCGCGTCCGAGCACCCGCCCCACGCAGGGTCCCGGGGGCTACGCTCACCTCCGAGGCCCGGAGCCGCCGCCTGCAGCAGGAGACAGCGGCCGGGGAACCTCGCGCCGGGCAGGCGTCACGCCGACCTCGCCGGGTAGCCGAGCAGCCTCCGCTGAAGGGAGGCCTCTACTGTCCGGCCGCGGAGCTGCAGCGCGTGCGCCGCCGCCGCCAGGCCCCGCCCTCAGCGACGACCACGCCCCCACGTTGGCTCCGCCCCAGGACCGGCCTCTCAATGCTCAAGCTCCACCCACCGGCCGCCTCCACGCGGGTCCCTCTCCTTCCCCGCCTCCCAGCCCGCCGGGTGTAATCGGCCCTCTTCCGGAGATGAACGTGAAGCGACGTGGAAACCCTTCCACCAAAATGAGCTGTGATATCCTTTTGATGGCTATAATTTATTCCAAATCGTCCCTGGACTGAAACGATCAATTAGCAGCCCGAAACGCACTGTGAAGTAAATTGTCACACTCTCTATTACAGGATGGTTATCATATATTTATAAGGTGTGTTTTCTGCAATCAGAACCAACAAGGTGTTGAGCGATCAGTCATAAACGCACTTCTTCAAAAAAAAAAAAAAAAAAAAAAGAGAGAGGGAGAGGAGCTTCAAGCATTGTATGGCAGGGGAGAAAAATCCTTATGACAGTTATCCCACCCTCCCTAGTGATGCTTCCTCTGGCAAGTGGAAAGAGCAGCGAAGGCTCTGCACCGACTTCTCTCAGACACTCACCCCCCGGAGCACTGAGGGTTGTGAACTAGCAGAAGAACGGTAGTCCTCAGAGGAGAGGCTTCCCTACTGTGTACGCACAGACTGAGCGGAAGGATTACTCTTCACATTCCCTCCTGTGCCCTAGAATCTTCCCAAGTGTCCAATCTTTCCAAGCAACAGAATGGTTGCGATCCACCCACAATGTCCCTTCTTCCTCAGGCCTCAAGGTCTTGTCCCCTCTCTACTATTGAGGTAGGTGCTGGGGCCATGTCGAGGACCCACTATGGGGAGCATTGTATTCTGAATTGAACCTACCAGAACTTCATCATCACTCATAAACAACCATGGCAAACAGAAAATCATAAAATAATGGTCCAATCTGGACCAAACCATGGAACATTGCTGTTTTCTTTATCTTTGTTTGAATTTTCAGAACTATATAGATCCATGAATTCTGAATTTCCCTTAACAAATGTTTCAGTTATAATCATTTTTTGCAAGGATCCTGCTTTGCATCCAACTAATGTTCTTTTTGCTTGAAAAACAACCCTAGAGACACTTAGATTTCTTACAAGTCCTGGGTTTCCTTTCTCACTGCACCGATTTAAAATGCTGAGAAAACTTAGGTACCCAGAAGTCTCCTCTGTGATCACAATGCACAGTAAGTCGGCGACTGTAAGGGGGAGAGGCGGAGTCACTGCCACCTGCCCTGCAACAGATGAAGAAAGACTACCTGGAAAGGAAAGCCAATGGGGCATTTGAATGGCAGGGTACCTGGAGCTGTTAGACCACCCTTGGCATAAAAGGGGTTTTCATAGTCCTCTTTCAGAAAAGTGTGACTAGGGACTCTTGTTTCATTTGAAGATTGGCACAGCAAGAAGCCAGCCCACTACCTTTGCCCTGTCTGTTCACTGTTACTAACTTCATATGCATCAACTCCTTACTAATATTCTTGAGCACTTAGTCCCTGCCAGGCCCAGTGCTGTAAATTAGTTTGTTTAATCCCATCAACAGTCTTAACAGAAAAGATTCTCTGTCTTTCCAGTGACAAAGCTGAGGCAGACACTAAGTAATTTATCAAGGGTCATGCAACTCTTAAGTGATACCCTCAAACCAAGAGAAGACTGTATTAGCTCTTCGTTGCCTTGACAAATACTTAGAGAACTAGGGAGAAAATATTTCTTATCATTCATAGCCTCGGAGGGTGAGAAATGTTTCTTTTTGTCCTAAGCCTCAGAGAGTTCCACCGCTCCACTGCTGTTGGCCGGAAGCCAGGCTGGACCATCAGAGCACAGGAGAGCAGCTCAGCTCATGGTGGTCGGGAAGAGATGCTGGGCTGCTTTTCAAAGGCAGTCCTGGTGACATCCTTCATACTCCATTCGGTTCTGAGAGGTACAGTGCCCACCCTCTGAAGTCAGTCACCTGCTACCATGACTGCAGGAGCAAGCCTTTGAAACAATGCTTTTGGGGTATCCAAACCCTGATAGTCTTGAATGCCCATGCGCCTCACCCCAATAATAAAATATCCTAAAAATGTAAAATGGTAACGGTGATTGATTGGTCTTTTTTTTTTTCCTTGAGTTAAGGGCCTCCAACTTAAGTGATCCTCCTGCCTCACCCTTTTCAGTGCTGAGATTATAGGTATGCTCTTTCTGCCTGGCAAATTTTTAAAATTTTGATGTAGGTTTTTTTGGGTTTTCTTTATTTGTTTGTTTGTTTGGTTGGTTGATTGGTTGGTTGGGTGTTTTTCTTTGTTTGTTTTGTTTTGTTCTTGCCAAACTATTTTAGTGGGATAAGGATAAAAGGAGGAAGGTGAATTCTGGATAAGTGTAGATAAGAAATCAAGCCGGGCACCGGAGCTCACTCGATCCCAGCAAGCTGGGAGGCTGAGGCAGGAGGAACTCTGAGTTAGTAGTCAATCTGGACAACATAGTGAGTTCCAGGTCAGCCTGGGATGACTTTCTTCTGTGTTGGGGTGGGGGCCTGGGAATGAATGGATAAACAATCAAACAGCTACTTGCAAGAGGAATCGTCAGTGGAAATCCCCTGACCTGGGAATGTCTCCTCTACTTTCTTTCCAAGTACTAGGATGTCTTTTACTGAGTTATCACCTGCTATACACCCACATCGTTTTAGCCAAGGTCTGTAACAGCTACTAAGCTGGGGAGAGGGGAGAGCCTATAGGATGCAAAGAAGAGCATTCTGGGAAGCAGCTGCAGTGGAAGGCAGCATGGGCCAGAGGCCCTTGTCCCAGACACCCAGCTCCGAGAGTGAGACTCGGCTTTCTGATGAACACTAAATTACCACCATCGCTAAACTCTCCCTTAATAGACTTGTAAAGATCTGCTCACTACCTTCCCCCTTCATGTAGAATTTGTAATCAAGAGCCCAATTTTGTCATTTGGAAATACTAATTATCTAATCACGGCATGCCGCATAACGTACTTGTCTGCCCAATTAGCTAGGACAATTATTAAAATTCAGAGGCCTAATTATGTCTCAATTTAATGCTGGCAAACTTGCATACAGAGCAGTAATTAAAATCCTCTCTTTTCCTCTGCCTTTAGGGCACAGGATGATTAGGCCCTGTCAGGGGGTGTACTGAACCAAACCAGCGAAGCGTATTGTGCAGCATGACCCTGCATTGTTAAGTGTGTCAACATATTAACCTGAATTCCCTTCAGCCCCCACATAATCACATTTGGTGCAGGAATAAAGGAGCTAAAACATGAAGCATTTTATTAAAAAAACATAAATTCTTTTTAATTAATGCTATGAGGGTCCTGGTGAATTCCAAGCTTCGAAAGTGCTGGAAGACATGACTGGCTCATCTAATTACTAGCAAATGTGCTCTCATTATAACTCCTTTAAAAAAAAAAAAGAAAGAAAGAAAGAGAAAAAAAGAAAAACCTCGTTTAATGAAAATGATTTGGGGGTATTAGAATATATTGGGGGACCAGTAATACACTTGAATACTAGCTTTGCTGAGAGAGCAAGAGTGAATGCCAGCTTCCAAATGGTTCAACCCAAGACCATAGGCATCGAGGAGCTATATACTTTAATGCTTGAAAGATGTTAATCAGAGTGGAAAATTAAAAATCATAATATTGAAACAAATTCAAAATGTTTATCTTTGGCGCTCTTAAAGTTTGCTGTCTGAAAGCCAACCAATATGAGGAGACCTTCACGCTGGAAAAGTCCATGATGCTTTGCAACGCCCTCAGCATGCTGAATCCCAGGCAGCATGTCACCCCCACTGCCTTTCAAGTCCTCTCCTCTGTGAATTAAGGAGAGGTACAAACCCTACTGAGACTTTGGAGCTGGGTTCTAAATTCTAGGTTTCATTCACTGTGGCCTTTTGAGCTCATTTCTATATTAAATCAAGGGTTCTCAACCTGTGGGCCTTGACCCTTTTGCGGCCGAATGACCGTTTCACAGGAGTCACATATCAGATATTTACACTATAATTCGTAACAGTAGCAAAATTACATTTATGAAGTAGCAATGAGATGATTCTATGATCAGGGGTCAGCACAACATGAGAAACTCTATTAAAGGGTCACTGCATTAGGAACATTGAGAACCACTGCATTAAATGAACAAGGGAGATGTTCAATCTAACCTCTCAATAGCTTATTTAACAAGGTTTGTTACATTTGCTTCCCACAAGATAGAGAGCAACACACACACACTCACATGCACAGATACACACACAAACATACACATACATATACGTACACACAGATGCACACAGGCACACACAGACCTACATACTGTGGTGGTTTGAATATACATGGCCCAGGGAGTGGCACTATTAGGAAATATGGCCTTGTTGGAGATGTATGTCACTGTGGGTGTGGGCTTTAAGACTCTCATCCTAGCTGACTGGAAGCCAGTATTCTGCTAGCAGCCTTCAGATGAAAGTGTAGCCATGCAGTGGTGGCACACGCCTTTAATCCCAACACTTGGGAAGCAGAGGCAGGCATATTTCTGAGTTAGAGGACAGCCTGGTCTACAGAGTGAGTTCCAGGACAGCCAGGGCTACACAGAGAAACCCTGTCTCGAAAAACCTGAAGAAGAAGAAGAAGGAGGAGGAGGAGAAGGGGGACTGGGAGGAGAGGAGGAGGAAGAAGAGGAGGAGGAGGAGGGGGAGGAGGAGGAGGAGGAGGAGAAACTCTCAGCTCCTCCTGCACCATGCCTGCCTGGATGCTGCCATGTTCCCGCCTTGATGGTAATGGACAGAACCTTTAAACCTATAAGCCAGCCCCAGTTAAATGTTGTCTAAGAGTTGCCTTGGTCTTGGTGTCTGTTCACAGCAGTAAAACCCTAACTAAAACACACACACAGAGATGTACACAATACACACACACACAACAGATGTACACAGATAACACACACATGCCACAGTCACACAAGCAACACACACATAGACACCCACACACACACACTGTGGCGGACTGAATGAGAAACGCCCCATCATCTCAGGCATTTGGACAGTTGGTCCCCAGTGGGTGGCACCATTTGGGGAAGTGCAGTCTTGAGGTAGGCGGCATGCCACTCTGAGATAAAAGCCCCTTTCCACCTCCAGTTCACTCTGTCTGCATCATGCAGCTTGATATGTGAGTTCTCAGCCACCATACCTTCTCCTTGCTGCCATGCTCCTTTGACATGACAGAGTCACCCTCTGCTTCTTTCAGGGTGTTTTACCACAGCAACAGAACTGTAACTAGCACACACCCTTACATCCCCAGAGTTCTCTCATGCAAATATAATCTCAGACAACTCTGTCATGACAACCAATTGTATGACATATGGATAGGCCTCCTTTTGCTTATATAAAGCTATTGAGATTGCTGCCCCGGATCACCACTCGATGTCCCAGTTCCCCATAACAGGCAAGGCAAGACTGACCTAGCCACAGACACGCACGTCTTCAGAACAAAGGCTGTAGACAAGAAGTTAGGCAGAGCTGCTTAGTTTGGTTAATCTCGCATTGGGACCATGGATGATGCTATATTATCTAATAAGATGGAGCCTATGCCACACGCTGGAGGATGCTCTATCCTCCGTCAGTAAGCGTGCAACATGCTTAGTCGGATTGGCCAGATTTGCCCATTTTCTCCCTCTTTTACCTTTTAAAAACATTATGTGTGTTGTGTGGTGTGTGATGTGTATTCTCATGTTCACACATGGGCGTGTGGTGTGGGAGTCAGGCTTCAGGTCTCTTCCTTTGTCAGCCTCTACCCTATTTGTTGAGACAAAGGTCTCTGACTGGACCTGCTGTTTATGGATCTGTCATGCATAGCTTGGGGCTGGAAAGATAGCTCAGCACTAAAAGCACTGGCTGGTCTTGCAGAGGACCCATGTTCAGTTCCCCCACCCACAAGGAACCTCACGACCATCCGAAACTCCAGTTCCAGGGGATTTGCCACCATTTTCTGGGCTCCTTGGGTATTCCATACATGTACAGGCAGGCAAAACACTCAGACATGTGCAATAAAATTAAATCAATCTTTATTAATAAAGAAGGAAAGGAAAGCAGGGCAGTGAGTTCCCTGGATCCTCCTGTCTGCCTCTCCAGCACTAGAACTGCAGGCGAGCCGAGCACGCCCGGCTTTCCATGCAGGAGCTGGGGATCACTGTCCTCACGATGGCATAGTAAGCAGTTCCTTTCCCCACTGGGCCATCTCTCTAGCTTCCTTTCAATGTGTATATTCTGAAATTATGTATAGCTTCATCTGAGTCAGCAGCAGAGGGTTCCTTCCCCTGGCCTTGCTCGGGATACCATGAGGTCTGTTTAAGGACAGCTCTGGCTGGCCCCCTCACCTTCAAACACAGGTGCAGACTACAGATAAGTCTCTACAGAAGCTGCTTGTCTGAAGCCAGGGCAGGCCCATGGGTGCTTGTGCAATGAAACCAAGGGGTTCAGGCTGCCCCAACCTCCCAAGGAGTGTGCCCTATGCCCTATGTCTTGAAAATGGCTTTGCTCTGAATCTCCTCAGATGGCAGACTGAAGTGCAAATCTGTGTTCTGACTTGTCCCCATTCCTGTCAGCATGTTTTCCTCTTGTCAGCAGCAATTGACTGGTCAGGCTCACCCCTGTACAGCAATTGTAACAGCTCATTGACAGACCAGTGACCCAGCTGGACCTGATAATGGAAAACTATTGATTTTTGTGGGTTCCACGGATCTCAAATGAACGACCGATGTAATGTCATCAATTGTCTCAGACTCTTGATAACCCAGGGGGAAAAGTTTCAGGGTTGCCTGGATTTTCTGACAATAGTGTTTCAAAATCTCGCAGAGTGTCGGGAAGCAGCAGCCCATCTCCTGGGTGGTTTCTTTAGCTGATCCCTGTTAGTCCATCAGGCTTATAAATATATTGTCAAACTGGGGGCTAGCAGTTAAGTAGTTAAACTGAAATGTTATACATCACCAAGGAGAGAAACTTATGGGGAGAGCTAGGGAGGGCAGTGTTTAAAACATGTATTTGTTTTTTGCAATGTTAAGTGTAAAACCCGGGACCTTCCACTAGGTAGGCATCTTACCAATGGACTACCCCACCTACCCCTCCCATGTGTTACAAATCTGACACAGGAAAAAGGAAGAGTTGAGAGAAACCCAAAATATATTGCTTCTTCAACATCCTGATGAGTGAAATTGTGACAGAGCCATTCCTCCTGCTTGTCTTTGTTAATTTGCTTGGGGTGGAAAGGAAATCATGCAGCCATGCATCTAGATGTCTTGTATGGGGTCTGAAGACAATCATTTATTTAACTTTGATTTTCAAAACTTCCTGTCATCTTATAAAAGCCTTCAAACAGGGGCTGGAGAGATGCCTCAGCCATTAAGAGGCCGTTGTTCTGGCAGAGAAGAATTGAACCCTTGTTCAATTCCCAGCATGGTGGTTCTTGACCATCCATAACTCCAGTTCCAGGGGATCCCACGCCCTCCTCTGACCCCCTCAGGCAGCAGGCCTGCATGTAGTGCACAGACATACATGTGAGCAAAATACTTATACCTGTAAAATAAAATAAATAAATCTTTAAAAATTAAAAAAAAAATGTAAAAATAAATCCATCAAACATTGCTTTGTGCATTTGAAATGGTTATTTCTTTTTAAGCTAAATTAGCAAATTATTCCCAGTAGAAAAATGGAGAAAACTCCATCTTCTATGCTGAGTTCTCACAGATAGAATGTCTGACAATGGCCTTTGTCAAAAGGAGCGCCCCTTACAAAAAGAAAGGAGGGAAAGCTATTGATCTCCAGTGTGGACCCCATGCGTTTAGTTCTCAATCACTTGTTGTGAGGACATAATCACCTCATGTTTGAATCACATCCAGACACTGTAAGAAGATAGTTCTCAGGGAGCTACCCGAGCAGAGCACAGTCTGCAGAGATAACAGACTCACCTCCGAGGCTGTGGCTCAGAGGGGTTTGCAGAGAAGTCTCAGTGGGGAGCCAGAAGACACAGACCTGGGTGATAAGCCCAGTGTGGCAAGGCCTCATTCACAGGGTTCTGCTGTCTTCACACTCTCTCCTAATAGTCTCTTATGGCCTGTGATTACTTCACCCCTAAAACACTATACCTGATCTTCCAGGGCCGCCAAAGCCAACAACACTCACTGTCTGTCACTTTGTAAAGAAATACAAGGTGGAGGCCTAAAAAGAAACGAAGCCAAACTGAAGACACATTCAATAGTATTCGTACTTTTATAAACCATACGGCACTTGGTAAAAAGAGCTCGTAATTATCTGATACTGCCATGTAGCTTACAACAGTAGGTCAGAGGTCGGGTCTAGGTAATCCAGGCTCTGGGGCGCTCTGGGGCTCTCTGGGGCTCTCTGGGGCGCTCTGGGGCGCTCTGGGGCTCTCTGGGGCTCTCTGGGGCGCTCTGGGGCGCTCTGGGGCTCTCTGGGGCTCTCTGGGGCGCTCTGGGCTCTCTGGGGCGCTCTGGGGCGCTCTGGGGCTCTCTGGGGCGCTCTGGGGCGCTCTGGGGCAGTAAAAAGTATAGATGATCCAACAGCAGGAAAGACCTTTTTAACTTGTTTACATCTATTGAATTTGTTCTTTGGAAATTTCACACACAATGCATTTAGGGGAGTCCTTTTGATGAGACTTTCCTCTTTTTTAAGCCTTAGGAAACAGTTTTCAAGAAGCTGTCCTGACTCTTCTTCCAGCTTTCTCTGGAGCTGTGTCTCAAGTCTATTCCTGAAGGTAGCTGCTGTCGGGTCAAACATATTGTAAGTCTGACTTGGTTATTGAGTGAATCTCTACTCATCCTCTGGTAACAGACAACAGTTTCCCCAGAGTACACCATGCCTGCAGATCAACTATCTGGTGGGGTCTCTGTGAACAAGGAAGAAAATGGGACACATCAACTCAGAATAACTGTGACTTACAATGGCTCTTAGAAAATACTCTTAGAGCCGGGCGGTGGTGGCGCACGCCTCCCAGCCCTTGGGAGGCAGAGGCAGGCGGATTTCTGAGTTCGACGCCAGCCTGGTCTACAGAGTGAGTTCCAGGATAGCCAGGGCTATACAGAGAAACCCTGTCTCAAAAAAACAAAAAAACAAAAACAAAAACAAACAAAAAAAAAAAAAAAAAAGAAGATACTCTTAGAAGATACTTGCTTATCATATGGTGCCCTAAGAAATTTAGGGCATCATATGATAAGCAAGCCTCGGCCACATGGAAGAGGACCAGTGAACTGCATTGAGACCTGACTGGACCTCCCATCTCTGTTACAGATGGAAAGGCACACCAGTGACCCGCAAGAAAGGACCAGAACCGCTCCCTGATCATTGCCAACACTTTTAACCAAAGAGTCTTAAGAGAGAAGGCTGGGCATGGTGGTATACACCTCTAATCCCAGCACTTGAGAGGCAGAGGCAGGCGGATCTCTGTGGGTTCAAGGCCGATTCCAGGAGAATCAGGACTATAATAAATAAATAAATAACAAAAGAAGATCTTAAGAGATCGACAGTTGTTTTAAGGCTGTAAGATTTGCAGTAGTTTATTACACAGCAGTAGGAACTAAAGCATACTAGTGTAAGTCTAGAATCAAGACAATTTACATATAAAGGCACCGATAGGGTTAGAGTCTGAGCCTCCTGATGCCAAGACCCTTTAATACAGTTCCTCACGTGGTGGTGACCCCCACTCCCATTAAATTATTTTTGTTGCGACTTCATAGCTCTGATCTTGATGCTGTGGTGAATCATTGTGTAAATGTCTGATATGCAGACGGCCTTAGATGACCCCCATGAAAGGGCCATTTGACCTCACATGGGTTGCAACTCACAGGCTGAGAACCACTGCTTCCAACTAAAAGAAGGTGAAAGGCAGACTGCACGAACAGCAAGCACACGACAAGTGGGATTAGTAGACTAACGTCAGACTAAACCAAACTCTCAACAAACTCCATTGTGTTTTCACAACAACAGAAGGGTCAGTTCATCAGAAAAGTTTTACAACTGTGTATCAAAGTTTCGAATTACACTATGCAATAACTGCTAAAACTAAAGAGAAATAGAATATTTGGAATTTTAATTGGAGATTTAATATCCTCTTACAAGTAGGCCTTGCCCAAGTCATTAAGAACACAGAAGAAGTAAATGGCACAGTCAAGCCCGTGTTGACACCACTGGCCTCCATGTGACAACAGTACCCCCTGAGGTACAGTCTTCACTGCCTTCAAGGGCACGTGGAGCAGTCACGTGGAAGATCATAGGCTAGAACATAAGAGATGTCTCAATAAATCTGAATAGACTGAAATCACACAAAGTGAGTTTCTTGAGTAAAATAAGATAATTTGTAAAGGTCCCAATATTTAGAAATTAAGTGACAAACAGCTGATTCTTTGTATTAGGGCTTATGTATCTTGGATTCAATCAACTGAGATTTAAAAACATTTGAAAGGACACTGTATCAGTGCAGAACGAACACAGGAAGGGGTGGGATGTAGCTCAGTCGCTAAAGTCCTTGCTTGGCATTTGTGAAGCCATAGGCTCTGTCCTTAGCTTCCATATTCTGGGTGTGCTGGCACGGCGCATATCTACACTACCAGCATCTGGAAATCTGAGGAAGAGGGTCAGAAGCTGTGAGTCACCTTTACCTACAAGAGACCCAGTATCAAAAAAAAAAAAAAAAAGCATATGAGATTATGTGCATATACTACATGCAAATACTATAGCAGTCTATATTTTGAGCAAATAAATGTTGTAATATGACTTCTGCTTTTGTAGGTTAGCTTAGTTTTATTTATGTGTGTGCTTGTATTCTGCCACATGAGTACAGTTCCTTTAGAGCCGAAGAGGCATTGGTTCCCCTAGAGTCACAGGTAGTGTGTGAGCGGCCTTAGGTGCTGGTGACTGAGCACTAAACTCTTTAACCATTGAGTCATCTCTCCAGCCCCAGTTACTTGTGTTTCAACAGTAGCCTGAATGAACGGTTGAGAATACACTGATAGAAAACAAGAAAACACAACAGCAACTTGTAACGAGCCAGGTCATGCGGGACAGTAATTTTAAACAAGAGGTTAAAGGTCAAGACAGCAGGGAAGAACTGGGTCTGAGAGCACGCCTCCTTCACTTCACTGAGATGGAATTTACACACAAAGCAATCCAGTTATCCACATACAGGAGTTTCTGGATTAACCCCTGTCCCACTTTCATACTTAAGGTACAGAATGCTTGCCCCTCAAAACTTCCCTTCATCTCTCTGCAGTCGACACACCCACCTCGCCCCTGACACTCACTCACATGCTTTATGGTATTAGTTTTCTCTACTCGGTACTCTCGAATAAACTGGAACTATTGTTTAGGGTGTGTGTGTGTGTGTGTGTGTGTGTGTGTGTAAGAGTGTGTGTGTAAGAGTGTGAGTGTGCTTAGGCATGTAAATATGTGTGAGTGTGCATGTGTGTGAATGTGTGTTGTGTGAGTGTATGTGTGAGTGTGTGTGTGCCCATATGAGTGTGTATGTGGTGTGCATGTGTGTGAATGTGTGTTGTGTGAGTGTATGAGTGTGTATGTGTGTGAGTATAAGAGTATGAGTGTGTACACGCCTGTGTGTGTGTGAGTCTGCATGTGTGTGAATGTGTGTTGTGTGAGTGTATGTGAGTGTGTGTGTGTCCATATGAGTGTATATGTGCATGTAAGTGTGTATGTGAGTGTGCATGTGTGTGAATGTGTGTTGTATGTCTGTGTGAGTGTATGTGTATGTGAGAGTGTTCAGTGTGTGTTCCTCTACTTGTTTGAATTTTCATTTTTGCATGTATTAGTAGTCCACTTTTTCCAAATACTATTCCATTGTTTGTATAAGCCAAATTTTGTTTATTTCTTGCTGGTTAGTGGACATCTAGGTGATTAACAGCTTTGAATTTCCACGAACAAACCATCTGTGCATATGCAAGCACAAATGTTTGTGCAGATATGTTTTGTTCCTTTTTATATCATGGTCGTAGGAGCATGTCTGTCATGGAATGTCATGAATCATGGTCAGATGTTTAAAATAAGCTGACAAAATATTTCAGCAAGTGGCTGTGTTGTTTCACATTCTTGTCATCAGTGAGGGTTCAGCTGCTCTGTGCCTTGTTTATTTCAGCCGTCCTGATGTGTGTGGTTTGGAATTACCTGCCCAGGACATTCTCTAACGTATCCATCTGCCCAGTTCCCTGCCTTTCATCTCTGCCATCTTTTACACACCCAGGATACTCATGGATAGTATTCTGCTATATAGATGGGTGTCTATTAGGTTGCTCCTAGTTTGGGGCCATTATAAGAAATACCGATTGTAAGATTCATCTACAAAACTTTGTGGGTTGATGTTTTCAGTTCTTTCTTTTCAAGGAACCAACAGAGTCTTTCCTGCAGAGGGAGCTTTTTGTTTCACTCCTACCAGCAATATATGAGGTTTCTAGTTTGCCGAGACTCTTCATTGTCTTTTTAAATTTTTTAATTTTAAATTTTAAACCTGTGCATTACCTGTGCACAAACAGGACTTGCCTATGGAGGAACGTTTGGGGAGCTGATTCTCTCCTCTACTATTTTGTCCTAGGGAGTAAACTCAGGTGACTGGGCTTGGTGGCCACCCATGGGACCACTGGAGTAAACTCAGGTGGCTGGGCTTGGCGGCCACCCATGGGACCACTGCACACTGGTTTTTAATACTTTCAATCCACTTTCTGTCGTAGTGTATACTCTTCCTTATATAGTGCTCAATTTTGCAATACTTGGCTAAGATTTTCATGTGTATACAAGAGGTATTCCAGAGTAATTTTTATTTTGCTTTTTGAATGAGTTATAAAGTATGTCTCCTCTTCCTCCTCCTCTGTCTCCTCATTAAGAATTGAGGATTGCCACCAATACTCTTCAAATGTTTGGAAGAATTTACCAGTGAAGCCACCTGGCCCAGGACTTCCCATGTTGAAACTTGTTTTGCTTACTAATTGTTAATATAAACAAATATACTTACTTACTCAGAAGTGCAACTAGAAACAGGATTGTGAGCATTGTGGTAAAATGTGTTCTCAGGTATGCAACAGGAGAGGAGAGATTTTTTGTTTTTTTGTTTTTTTAAGAATTATTTATTTATATAAATACATTGTAGCTGTCCTCAGACACACCAGAAGAGTGCACTAGATCCCATTACAAATGGCTTTGAGCCACCATATGGTTGCTGGGAATTGAACTCGGGACCTCTGGAAGAACAGTCAGTGCTCTTAACCGCTGAGAGGAGAGATTTTAAGGTAAAATGAAGGGGGTGGCAGAAGCCGTTTGCAGCAGTGACCCATCCAGCAAGGATGGGTATCTTGTATGACATCACTGAAGGACTGACAGACAATCTCCAGGCAGACATTCTCACAGAAGCAACTGTTGTGCAAGGCAAAGGTCTGCCAGTCTCCTGACAGTCACTGCAGACACGTTCCTAAGCCTTTGTGCAGTGTCAGTTTCAAGGATCTTTCTATCGTCTCTGGTGGTTGTAACTGAGCCTTCTTTACTCTCTTTTGACCAGTTGGTGATTTAACTGTTAGGCATGTTGACTTTCTTTGAGTTTCTTTGAGTTACTAGAGCTGTATTGATTTTCACATATTTGTGAATTTCCCCAATTTTCTATTGTTACTGACATCTAATTTTATTGTAGGAGAATGTGCTTTGTATGATTTTAATGTTGAGGCCTGTTTTCTGACCTAACATATGGTCTGACTATGCTGGAGGATGTTTTATGTGCCCTTAAAATGCGTATTCTATTGTTGAGCAAAGCACCTTTGAGCCAAGTAGCTTTTGTTTTTTGAGAACAGTTTTCACTGTGTAGCTCTGGCTGGTCTAGAACTCACTATGTAGACCAGGCTGGCTTCTAACTCACAAAGATCCATTTGTCTTTGCCTCCTGAGTCCTGGGATTAAAAGCATATGTCACCATGTTTGTCTTCAATGGAACATTCTATAGACCTGTCAGATCTGATCAGTATTGCTCAAATCTGCTCTCTCCTCATTGATGTTCTGTCTTGCTGTTTTATTTATTTTGGAATGTGGGGTATTAATAGTTTACCAACACTACTTTGAATTCTTTATTGCTCCCTTTAATTCTGCTCAGTTTCTTCTTGAAATCTGAGATCCTGTTACATAGACCATATGCTGTTTATATTCATAACTGTTATTCTTGATGGCTTGATCTTTTTTCCTGCTTTGCCTCTAATAACAAGTTTCTGTCTTCAAGTTTAACATGTCTGACATTAGTGTATGCTCCCCTGTAGCTGGTTTTTGCTACTTGGCTGGTTTCTTCTTTCTTCCACCTTTCTCCACCACTTTCTTTCCATGGTTTCAAGCCCCTAACACTAGATAGGAGAGAAAAAAAGATAGAGGGGTATGAAAAGAGATCCCTGAATAAAGTCAGGGGTCAGAAAGGGGGCGATGCTATCGTTAGACTACTTCCTGCTGAGTTCCTTGAGGCAAGTTTGATCTTTGCCATCAAGATACGTAATTATTTCTTCTCTCTCCTCCTCTCCTCTTCTTCTTCTGTCCTCTTCCTCTTCCTCCTTTCCTCCTCCTTCCTCCTCAAACAGCTGTGCCCCTCAGATTCGTGGCATGCTCAGCGGTGCCCTTCAGATCTCCAAGGTTTCTTTCACTTCATTTTTAGATGAAATTTTCTTTCTCAGTTTCCTCAAATGATCTTTTCACCGATTCTTTTTCCTGCCACCTCAATTCAGTGACTTTTTTGTTTTGGCTACTGTATCTTTCAAGTATAGTATCTCTGTGTTTACTTTTAATTTATTCCTTTCAGCAATGCACTGTCTCTAAGACATCATTCTCACACTTCCAAAACATCCTTTAGAAATGGTTACCTGTGAACATATTTAAAGTAACTGATAGGAAATTTCTGTCCAGAAAGTCCAGTGTCTGCACTTCTTGGGACATTTCCTGTTGCTATTTTTTTTTTCCTAAGCATGAATCATCTCTTTCCTGTTTCTTTGCATGCTTTGGAAGTTTGTTGCTAGAAACTGGACAAGTTGGTAAACATAAGTTAGAAAATCTAGTTCTCCCTTTTCTTAGAGTCTGATGATTATGGTGGCAGGTGTTTAGTGACGTGCTGAACTAAGCCAGAAAGCTGCATCTCTGATGTTGGAAATAATTGTAGTATTTTCTTAGTTTGGTGGTCAGTGCTGAGACTCTTAAATATGTGGAACAAAAGTCCACCTGTCTTTGCTGAAGGAGCTGTGATTATGCTTGTATCTATGTTTATTTCATGTTTAGGCACAACTTGTAAGCTGTCAGGCAGTTACAAATTCTCCCTTAGTGGGCTAGAGAGATGGCTCAGCAGTTAAGAGCACGGGTTGCTTTCCCAGAGAACCAGGGTTCAGTTACCAACATGACATGAGGCAGCTCACAGCCTCTGTAACTCCAATTCCATTTAATTAAATAAAACTTTTAGATCCTTCTTAGACCAGGAAGTTGACCCAGACACACTCAGCAGTTACTCTTCCTGTTGCTGTAATAAAGCATCCTGGCAAGGGAGAAGGGATCTGTTTTGGCTTACAGTTCAAGGGTTACAGTCCCTCATGGCGCAGAAGCCTGGTGAGCAGCGCGAAGCAGCGGGTCATGTGACTCCACAGTCAGGCGTGTGATGCAGTGGGTCACTTGGTGCTACAGTCGGGTACAGTCAGGAAGCAGGGTGGATGTCCGTTCAGCCCACTTGTTTGTACTCATCTGGCAGGTAAAGTGGGACTTCCCACCTTAATTAGTCTAATTTAGATAATCCCTCACGGACATCCACAGACGCCTGTCTCCTAGGTGATCCCAGAGCCTGCCAGGTTGACAATATTAACAACCACACTCACCTTCTCTTATATGCAAGAAAATATGAATCCGGAATTCAAGAAGAAATGATAAAGAACCCGGGAGAAGCCAGGAACTGTACTAATTCCCACATAATAACAGTAGGCTCTAATTTAGGCCATGGTACACGTGTGTGCTGGATTTCAGAGTGGATGGAACAACGGCTTTTGTGATAGCCTGTTTCTCTCTCTGTACAACATATTCTGGAGTGTCATCTCGTCCCCAGCTGTGTGGAGGTGAGGAGAGAGAAACAGTTTTAGTTCATAGGTCTTCAGATGACTTGTTTCTGTTTGGAGGGTACCCTCTGTGCCCGACTCAGACGGTACATTCTTTGAACCTGACCCTGAGGTTGAAATCTATAGGGACTTAAGGGAGGTGTGTGTGTGTGGGGGGGTGGGGTGGGAAATGAGTGTATTTGGGGGTGCACATAACTTGTGGCAGATGTAGCTGCTTTCAAGACTTTGATATGCGTCTCTCCCTTTGTAGACAGACCAACCTCAGTGACTGACTTCTAATGCAGAATAAGGTATTATATGTCCTCTAGGGCAGGAGTGGAGCAGCTTCTAACTGGTCTTGTCCCTTGGGGTGCTTCGCTCTTGGAACCTAGCAGTGTTGACGAGAATCTTGGGTTTCGGAAGGGCAGTGTGAAAGTGTTCAAACTGTTTTAGCTATCATCTCAGCTAACAGATACCACCAACTGCCAAACAGAGAGAATGGGTCTGCAGACAGTCCCAGCCCCGAATCCAAGAGGGCTGAGCCAGTGCCAAGCGAAGCAGAGGTGAGTTGTCCCTTAGGCTGTCCCAGTTGGCAGAGAGACGTGTAGAAAACATATTGTCGTTTTAAGCTACCACTTTTGAGGCTGGCTTGTCACATAACACTAGATAATTGGAACAAGATGGTAGTTTTTAATTTGCATTTCCCTGATGACTGATACTGTTACTTTTTCACATGCCAATTGGCCCTTTAAAATCTTCTCTGGTAAAGTAGCTATTCACATTTTTGCACATTTTAATTAAACACTTTATTTTTCAGTTAGTTGTAAGAATTCCTTATTATTCTGGATTCAAGTAATTTAAGACCGTCCAATTTTCTTCCTCCCTACCTGCCCTTTTTCTTTTTTCTCTCCTCCTCTCCTCCTCCTCCTCCTCCTCCTCCTCCTCCTCCTCCTCCTCCTCCTCTTCCTCTTCTTCCTTCCCTCCCCCCTGCTTCCTCCTTCATGACAGGGAATCACTATGTCATCTATGCTGGCTTCAAATTCCCAGTCCTCCTCCTGATTCCACCTTCATTGTGCTGGGTTACAGGACTATGTTACCAAACTTGGCTTAGAAGATCTATCATCTGTCCTGTCTGTCTGTCTGTCTGTCGTCTATCTATCTACTTTTAACATTATCTTGCAAAATCACAGATTTTAAATACAGGGATATATATCCCTGTATTAAATATATATATATATATTGACTGATTCTCCTCTCCCTGCCCGTCCCAACTCTAGTATTTCATATGTAAGCCCCGCTCCTACTTTGCCCTATTGTCCTCTCACACACTCCCTAACAGTCTCTTTTCTCTCATGGCCTCTTCTAGTTTCCTGGGCTCCATACGTGCTTTCTACCACCTGGCTATTTAACAGTTAGAGGCTAGGATCCAGATGTAAGTGAGAACATGTATTTGTGTTTCTGAGCACATGTTACCTTGCTTAAAATAGTTTTCCAGTTCCATGTATTAACCTCTAATCTTGATAATTTCATTTTCTTTACAGCTGAATAAAACTCCATTGTATATATTACCACCACATTTTCATTATCCACTCCTCTCTTGATGGGCATCAAGTGGACTTCATTTCCTTGCTATTATGAAATATGATGTTTAGTTTTGATTGTTGGCACAAATGTAAAATCACTCAGAAAGGGAATATCAGTGTGGAACTGTCTAGATCAAGTTAGCCTTAGGGCATACCTGTGGAAGATTATATGGTTATGTTAATCAAAGTAGGAAGGCCCGCCCATTGTGGGTAGCTCTATTCCCTAGGCAGGGCATCCTGAATTGTATAGGAGTGAGTAAAACATGCTGATGGTGAGCCTGTATGTGCCGACCTGTTCCTGTTTGTAGCTGTGATGTTCTCTTACACTCCTGCTACTTGGAGTTCTCCAACATGACAGACTTTAACTTGGAACTGTGAACCAAAATAAAGACCTTCTCTCCTTTTGTTATGATACTTGATCATAGCAAGAGGAAATAAAATTAATATAAGCAAAGATAAACATGAACATGCAACTGTCTTTACAGCAGAATACAGAATCCTTCAGATATGCCCAGGAGTCATACAGCTAAATTACATGGTAATTTGTGCCTCTCTCTCTCTCTCTCTCTCTCTCTCTCTCTCTCTCTCTCTCACACACACACACACACACAACACACACACACAGCAGGCTCACTTCCCCCACATCCTTACCCGATTTTGTTTCCTTAGTGGCCATCCTTACTGAGGCAAGGTGGAATCTCAAGGTAGTTATTTGCATTTCTCTGATGAATATAGACATTGAAGACTTTTGAAAGCATGCGTGGCCATTTGTATTCCTTCTTCTGACAACTGTTCAGATTTTTGGCCCATTTGTTGACTGGAAGATTTGATGCCTTGGTGTTTATGTCTGCCGTTTTTTATATATGGTAGATACTGACCCATCTGAGATATGCCTGGTGAAGATTCTCCCCCACTCTGTAGGCTGCCTGTTTATTCTGTTGATAGCTTCTGTTTGTGGGCAGGGGCTTTTACACTGCACATAGTCTACTTGGGCTGTTTCCTGCATTGGGGTTTGAGTCAGAAATTTGCCTATTCTTATGTCCCGAGTGTGGGGTTCATTGTGAATTGATGTTTGTGCCAGTGACAGTATGGATGGACCCCACTCTTCCGCAGGGGCCCAGTTTGCCAGCAGCACTCATTTAAAAGGCCTTTCCCCCCAGTGTTGTTTTCTGGTGCACTTTCTTAATGATGAGTCTACAAAGGCAGACGCCTTAATGTTTTTATAAAGCACGATTTACCAACTTTTGAGCACCTACGATGCCCCATGCATTTTATTTTGAATTCACAGAAGTGTTCCAAATGAAGACTTTTCAAGATTGTAATGCAACTGAAAGTCAGGGGGATTAAATTGGTTAAGTGTTAAGAACTGAAGTAAGATTATAACAAGCAGCACTAGGCATCAATCCAGGCACTCATGATGCCGGAGCAAGATTTTCTTTTCCCATGGAATAAACTTCAACAGAACCCACATTTGAACCTCAACTCTTTATGTCATTAATGAATCTATTATCTGGAGAGGGACTGAACCTCTAGGTCTCCAGATCTCTTCCCTACACATGGACCTGGGCTGGCAGCCTGAACGCAAGCATGCAGCTTCTTTCTTGTGTTCTCCAGATTGAACTCAGGTTCCCCCGCCCGCCCCCCCCCCCCCCCCCCCCCCGCTCACAAGCACTCCTGCCACTGACCTCTCTCCCTGGCCTAGAAATGTGTCATTTTGTTCGGTATTCTTTCCAACACTAAGCCTACTTTCTTTCGGTGTTTATAACCGAAAAGTACTCTTTTTATTATCTTCTATGGCCTTTTACTATGTTAGTAAACACAGAAAACTGGTCACATGACCTAGCTGACATGAGAGAACAAGGAAGGACAGACAGGAATGGGACAATTCTGAAAAGCTGGGACTGACCTGGTGTTTTGAGCTCTGATGTGGACACACCAACACCAGCCGCAGTCCAGAAACTCAGAATGCTCATGAGTGCATCTGAATCAAGGAACCCGTTTACTGTACGCAGTTGAAGAGAGGGCAAGCTAGCTAATCTCAGTCTTTATAGGAGAGCACTTCCAGGCTGCAGTAATTGGGAGGAGGAAGCCCTGGCTGGTGCTTAATGTACACTCATTCAACATTTACACGGGGACAAGGGAAAAGCCTTGCCAGTTCTATGGGTCTGAGGCATTAGGATCCTCAACATGGTGTGCACACGTCAACAATACACAGCCATTCGGGGCTTTGTCCATGCCTCACAGTCTCACAGGTCCTAGCAACTAAAGATGAGCCCTGCTCAGATAATATGCTAATGCACTGCTCAGGCAAAGCTCAGAGCTGTGAGGTGGTGGTTATGGATCCATCATGTGCCAGGTGGCATTGTACACAGCTGAAGGTCGGAATCATCCATTCAGTAAGACTGATACTAGCTCGGGACTTTACTGTTCCCTCCTATAGTCAGTTTCTCCAGATTCTGAGTAGGCAACACTGTGTGGGGACAAGTTCCTTTTTGATTAATAGGAAATGCCTGCTTAACTAAGCTTGCTTGCTTTCTAAACTTTTGCTTCTCAAATCGCTCCTATTTGGGTAGTAATTTAAATTAAAGATAATAGGCTTTGAGGTTAACTAGTTGCTATATAATTTAATCTTTTTCTTTAACATTATCATCATCATGTGTGCACATAATCTAAGTGTAGTTATGAAGGCCACAGTGCAAGTGTGGGGGTCAGAGGTCACCATCATAGTTGGTTTCTCTTTCCACATTACAAGGGTTCAGGAATCCAATTCAAGTTGTCATACTTGTGGAGCAAGCATGCATACCCATTAACTCACTATCATGTGTGGTGGTTGGAATATGCTTGGCCCAGGGAGTGGCACTATTAGAAGGTGTGGCCCTGTTGAGTAGTGTGGCTTTTAAGTGTACGTAGGTGTGGCTTTACGACCCTCATTCTTGCTGCCTGAAGCCAGTATTCTGCTAGCAGCCTTCAGATGAAGATGTAGAACTCTCAGCTCCTCCTGCACCATGCCTGCCTGGATGCTGCCATGTTCCTGCCTTGATGACAATGGACTGAACCTCTGAACCTGTAAGTCAGCCCCAATCAAATGTTGTTCTTTATAAGAGTTGCCTTGGTCAAGGTGTCTGTTCACAGCAGTAAAACCCTAACTAAGATACCATGTCAGCACTGCACTGGTTTAAAAACATTTTAAAAAATATTTTTAGTTTTATTTCATGTGTATGAGTGTTCTGTGTGCACGTATGTATGTGCACCCCTGTGTGCAAAGACGGAGGTGAGAGAGGGCTTAAGAGTCCTTGGAAATGGAGCTGGGAGCCACTGTGTGGGTGCTGGGAGCCTCTCGCCTGTGTTGTTGTTGTTGTTGTTTTGGTTGGTTTGGTTTGAGAAACAGGGTCTTACTTTCTCTGTAATGCTGGCTGTCCTCAGACTTACAGAGAGCCATCAGTGCCTCCCGCATCCTGCTTTTTCCAGGAGCTTAACTGGCCCTTTTGAGTTCATCTTTTGAGAACTATTCATTTGCTCACCCACTTGCTGGTTTGGAGGAAGCTCACAATGTACCATTCTTGTGCGTTCTCTGTGCTTTTCCGTCTTGGGTAAATAATCTTTGCTACCAGCTTGCCTTGCCGGGATTCAGAGTGACATGAAGCCCACCTCTGGATGTGTTCACGGAGACCGGGGTCTGGTTTGAACCAAAGGAGAAAGTGAGCTGCATGCAAGGGTCATTTCCCATTGCTTCCTGACAGGAGACACAGTGTGACCAGCCCCCCTGCAGTCCTGAGCCACACCCCCCGACCCCAGCCTCCCTGGACTCCTAAGCCACATGTCCCCACCATGAACTGCATCCTCAAACCATGGGATAAAATAAACCCTTCCTCTATTAGAAGTTGCCTTTTAGTCAGGGACTTCATCAAAACAAGGAAGTGAACAAATGAGTACTGGATTTACCAGTTTAATATTTTTCATTCCAATTTCTCCTGGTCTCCTTCCCCATGGCAACTTAATGACTGTTCTGGTCTGAACCGCACGTTTGGGGCCAGATGACCCGGTCGTTCGGGTCAGTCAACAGGGTCTAGCAAGAGAGAGGGTGGGGATGGAGGGGCAAGAGATTCGAAGAATGGAGACAAGACAGGGAGTCTGGTCAAGTCCCCTTTATTGAAAGGAAATCCTGGGTATATATAAGTACAAGCCGGGGAGTGTAGCTGAAGACATTTTACCATGTGCACCTTGCAGCTGGGGACACTAAACAACAAAACAAGATATGGAGAGAAAACAAGATGTTTATCAGAATGTGCTCAGCTGTTGCAGGCTGTTGAAAAACAAGTCTCTTGTCAGGGTATATGGCCCGAGATGGCTGCAAAGATGATAGCCGCTTTCAACTAAGAGTCTGCTCCCAACAAATGATTACTTACTTCAGTCTCTCTTGGAAATCACTTAGAGTATCAAAGTTTCTAGAAGATCCAGCCATGTGCTGGATCACACTTGCCAACCCTACAATGATTTTATCCACCACTCACCCTCAGGTTATTTCGAAAAGCATCCTCTGGGCTTGGGAGATAGCTGTAGTGTTTGCTTGCAAGTGTGAGGGATATGGACCCCAAGATCCCACAGAAAAAGAAGGGTGGTGGCTACCTGTAATCCAGCACTCAGGAGGCACAGAGAGCATCCGGGACAAGCCTCAGGTTCAATGGGAGGCACTGCCTTATTATCACCCAATCCAAGAGAGATGAGAAAGAGAGATTGAAGAACTCGAAAAAGAGTGGCAAAACATAACACATACAGAGAAACAGAAGGATAGAAATACATACAAGAGAACAAGAGAGAGCATATGCTGAAAAAGAAAAGAAAAAAGAAAAGAGAGAAAACATCTTTTGTGAACTAAGAACACCCACCATGCAGAGGGTATGTGCTCTATTTGTCCACACATACTGCCATCTGGTGGTTCCACACCCAACCATGACCTCCATTTGTAAAACTTGGATGCTAGAAACAGAATTACAGCTCCAGACTTGGCTGTATCATGTTTGGAAACTATATATCTATATATAACTACTTACCCTGGCAGTGGCCCACCTGACACACATTCTAGAATTGAGGGAAAATGCTTGTTCTGGAACACCTTCAGGGAGGCAATGCCTTTGTGTGATTTTAAAAATACATATATTTATTTATATGTGTTTGCCTACATGACTCTATGTGCACCACATGAAAGTAAGAACCCTTGGAGACCAGAAAGGGGGAATTGGGCCCACTAGAAATGGAGTTACAGGTATATGTGAAAATCTTCTCTCCTCTCTCTCTCTCTCTCTTCTCTTCTTCTTCTGTGTGTGTGTGTGTGTGTTTGTGTATGTAGTTTGCAGATGCCAAGAATTGATCTTGAGTACTCTACAAAAGCAGTAAGCCCTCTTAACTGCTGAGCCTTCTCTCTATCCCATAGCTTGACTTGATAGAACTCTTCACAAACAATATCCTCTAAGGACCGAGAGAGGACAAGCACTCAGAACCTCAAGATCATCAATACAACCCTCAACACCAAGGAAGGCCAAAGAATGAATAAAATCACCCAAACCTAACATCAAAATTGCACGTGGACCATGTGGTAATTTTATATGCACATAAATTCTGTCTGTGGAATCGAATTTCATGTAGTCTAATGTGTGTTTCTAACTCCTGCCCTGCCCAAATCAAACAGACCTCACCAATGGGAAGCACTGGCCATTTATGTATCACATAAGAATCTGAACAATGGCAGCAGAATCTGAGTCTGGGCAAGGCTGTTGTTAGTCAGTACTGTACGGCAGTGGGAAGAATATCTTTAAGAGTCAGAGGATACAGAAGAAAATCCAGGATGAATGGACACTGGGCTGAGACCTTTGCTTTCCGAAAGCTTCCCAAGCCTCTCTCATGATCTGAAAATGTCACCTGAAGGACTGTTCTCTAAAATCGGTGCACAAAAGTGGAATGCGTTACTATCAACATTATCAGTAACTTAATGTTATCAGTGTAGATATGCTGGTGATTATGTTCTCAAAATCCATTGCTTTTCCTCTAAAGTTGGGGTAGGTTTTCAAGATACTGAATGATTGTATCATTTAACTACAGAAAGCAGGAGCTCAGAAGTAAATGGAGGTGGCATGGTTTATGTCAACTTGAACACAGGATAGTCATTTCAGAAGAGGGAACCTCAATTGAGACAACTCTTCTACCAGCCTAGCATGTGGGGGAGCCTGTGATGCATTTTCTTGACTGATAATGTGGGTGAGTCCATCCCACAGTGGGTGGTTGGTTCCACCCAGGCCCATGTTCCTATAAGACATAAGAAGGCGCGGCAGTGGTGGCGCAGCCTTTAATCCAGCGCTTGGGAGGCAGAGGATAGGCGGATTTCTGAGTTCGAGGCCAGCCTGGTCTACAGAGTGAGTTCCAGGACAGCCGGCTATACTGACCAGAGCCATCAGCACCAGGCCTCTGCATCAGTTGTTGCCTTGAGTTCTTGCTGAGTCTTCCCTGTGGATTTAAAGCTGTGAGCTGAAATAAACCCTCTCCTTTCGGGGAGTAAGACAATGGAGAAGCAACTGGAAATCCCAGTCCTTACGTGAATGATTTGTAGAAGCTACTTCTGGCGTCCGGGAAGTTGAGAGATACACCTCTGCAGTACCAAAGCTACATGCAGGCTTAAAAATGAAGACACAGACTGCACTTAACGACAACCAGTTCTACCATGCTAAACACAGACAAGCATTCCAGACCTGCCGCAGCTAATGTGTTTCCAGCCGGCTTTTATTCGGGGCACTGTTGATCAGTGTGTTACGGTTCTTTTTAAACACCAGCATTTTAAAATCCAAATAAAACATGTTTCCAAGCCTTTTGTTTTTGAAATGGGGTCTCCCTATGTTGTTTACACTGGCATCATTTTGGGGATCCAAGTAATTCCCCTGCCTCAGCATCACATGCTTACTGCTCCTAAGCATGATCTTTTGAAGTGTAAGTCTATGGTTTCACTTTCTGCAGACACGGAAAGGGCTTAGGTGACTTCACCACAAACAGCAATATGAAGGAACTCAATAGAGCTGTGAGGGTTTAAAGAGCAGATCTCCCAGAGGAGCCATGCTTCTGGCTTGCGTTTGTAGTTTTGTCACTGAGGCAGGAAGACATTTCACTCGGTATGGACAACAGCAACTGCTACCAGTTGATGCTAAGCTGTCTGTATACATTGTATACATGACAAAGGACACCAGTGAACTGTAGCAGAGAGAGGTGAACCTACCCAACTTCCCAACTCCCTGGTTTCATTTTCCTATCTTCTAATCAGACACAAATGGGAGAATTTACATGACTGAATCGGCAAATGCTACAGACAGGGTACTTGTAGCCACATCAGAGCACCAGATGGGAGGAAAACCACACATTAAATATTTACTAGCACACCACGGCATGGGACTGGTTTCCTGATATTGCTAGTCTCTAATTAGTGGCTCTTAAGGTAGAAGAGGGTAATAGATTGGTTGTTTGACACCCAAAAATTCTAACCTAACACAAACATCTCCCTGGATCCACAGCAGCAGAAACTGCCTTCTCTTGGGCATTGGAGAGATCCAACGTCCCGAGGCCCCAAGGCCTCAAAGCCACACCCCTGGCACTGGCTCTAAGGCTGACAGTTCTTGGTCCTGAAGACTGTGGTTCTTATGGAGTCAGTGGGCATGCTGGGAAGAGTATACAGTTCAGAGCAGGGCAGGGCGGGGAGGGGAAGAATCCAGAAAAAAAAGAAGCTTGTAGATATGTAAGTGCAGCTCCCTCTCTCATCAGAGCAGCTATATGCAGTGGGTGGAGATCATGACAGAATGCTGAACTAACCATGAGGTGCCCATCCCCCAGCGGATAGATCTACAACACAGTCCATATACCTCAGGCTCAGGGAACACTGTGGAAATGGAGGTGGAGGATGACGATGTCTTCTGCAAGGTTGTGTCTTATAAGACTGGTGAGCCACACCTGTGAAATCTAATGACTCGGGTGTCCTAAACAAGCCACCACCAGTTGACACAATGTGGACTGAGAGAAATCTCATACGCCTGGCCTCTAAGGGAAGTGATATAGTCAGCTGACAGACAGCTGAGGGAGAATCAGTTTTCCTCAGGGATGAGCCCCCTACTAGTTACCCAATACCACACGGTCATCCCTAAACATACATTCAGACAAGCGACACTGAGTGGCCCGGCAGGTTGTAGTTACTTATTTATATGTGTGGGTCTATGTACCGATTCTCAAACAACTAGACAGAGTGGAGGTGGAAGGCACAGGAGAAATTAGCGAGAGAAATGAAAAATAATCATCAAAACCAAATATCTATTGATGTCAAATGTTTGTCCCCTTGTTCCCCCTCCCTTTACCCTTACCTGGGTGTCTGTACTGACTGCCCGTGCTACAGATTTCCCAACTCCATGTCACTCAGCATCCCTCCTGTAAGACTTTGAGGGAGAGAGTCTTTTTTAAAGACTTCTACAGAAACTTCAGTCACTAATAGTCTCATTCTTGGCCCAAATCATTGATAGTAAAGCACACACGAAGTCCTTATTGTTTGGAACTCAGGGAGATAGAGAACAGCTGTCACCCTCCTCTGCCTAATTAATGCCCTACACAATTGTGAGGTTTACACTCACTGTACAAGCCCCGGGGCTAAGATCGTCTGGCCAAGGCTTTATTCAGAACTGCTATTACAGTCCTTGAATTTCAAGTGTGTTATGAATCCCCGCCCCTAAAGTCAGTGGTTTCCCACGGCCGGAAGTGACGTTGCACGAGGCCCTCCTGTGCCACCACATCCAGCCAGCAGCTTGTCATCACTGGCTCTGGTTATTTGGGTTAATTCTGTGAACATAGTAGATGAGGCAAGCTATCCATGCTGTAGCTCCAAAGCGGGCCAGCATATGAAGGCTTTCTCCAGGAACTGGTCCATTGACTTCATTAGTCATGGGCTCTATTGACACTGTCTCCTAGTTAGCGAGTCACATAGAGTAAATGGCATTAAACCTTGTTAAAAGTTGTTTTTCCTCATATTGCTTCTTGCCTCTTATGACAGTTTTCTTTATGTCTGCTGCACTTACAAAAATGCTTTTTTGTTTTTTGTTTTGCTTTCCTTTGCTTCTATTAATGGCAGCTCAGCTCCCAAATAAGGTTTCATTGTACCCCAATAAAGGGTCACAGTTTCATACTACATCATACAATAAAATGGTTCATCTTTCCCCTCAGTGTGCACATATTACTATTTTTAATGACATCTATCATAACAGGAAGAGCATAACAGACAGGACAGAGCATGACTCAAAGGCTTTTAAAGAACTAACTAGGGATATCTTTAGACTTGGGGTGCTTCCTAAATAATATTGTACACTCGTTCGAAGTAAGTAGAAGATATTCAGCAGCTGAAGGAAGAACACTTCCATGCAGCAGATTACACTGCTGCTTCTAAAACACAGAAGGAAGCCCAGAGGACTCCATCTTAGGAACTGCAGGAGTCTCCCCGAGCCCAGTTGAAGGTGTTTTGAGACAAGCTTGACACCCTGGAAGTTGTCACAGTGAACCAAAGACTGAGTTCTGAAGTTCTCTGCTTAACCTATGATGTTTGAATGGTCAGACTGCTTAGTCTGAAATGGTTTTGTAAACAATCTTTTCTATATTTGACCTCATAAAAGACACATTTTAAAGCACGTGTAAGACCAAGGGGGTGCCTATAGGTCGACCAGAAGCCCCCATTGTCAGTGTTGTCTTAGTAATTCCCACTACAAAGCTTCCACAAAGCTGGGGTAATGCTCAGACCCTGTAATGAGAGGAAGACAAGCCTATGTTTAAGTGACTTTGGTGCATCCCACTGGGGTCCAGCCACTCAGTGAGCCATGTTCACCGAATGGGGGACAGATGGTGGCCGCAGTAGTCTTTTGCTGGAATATATCTCCATAGAGGATGATGTCGCTTTCAACCCCATGACTGGGCTGACGCTGACTGCAACTCAGTCACGGTATCTAAATCACATTAAGGCTTCTTCTGTCCCTAGCTTGCCTCGTGATTTTGTCTGGCTTTTTAATATCTAACTGTGGGCCTCCATGTGGGGATTATGCTGTGCTACTAGCTCTGTATGCTGTGCTATCAGCTCTGCTTTTTGTATTTTTGCCAAAATGAGCTTCTAAGCCTCTTTCAGAATAACCATGCCCCCCCCCAAACGTATTACACAAACCAATTATAATTAAACGCAAACAATTACAATTAGGCCTGAATCAGTGAAAGATACTTTGCTTTTCATAAGCCATTTTAAATACTCCTGATGCTGTTGTAATGGCCTAATTTTGGAGGAAGAAGGGCAGGAAGACATCTTGAACAGTCCTAGTGTGAGAGAAATTACCAGCAGCATGGATCTGGGACTCTGGCTAACCCAGGAGTGACACAAGTGTATGAACCAGTTACGACACCTGATTTAGTAACCTACCTCTCCTTGCAGGCTTTCTCCCAGCAACCGCCATCAGACTTCACAGTCCTCCGCCAACAGAACCACAGTCACCTTGTCACCAGCAGCAGACCACAGCTATGGTATTAACAATTCTGCGTTATGCTACTTCACATAAGAAGGGATACGGGTCCTCACACAACCCGAGGGAGGAGTCCCCACACACCCCGAGGGAGGACTGCTGCAGGAGTCCTCTACTCAACTTGTTCACTCTTTGGAGCAAAAGGAAAACAAGAACTAGAAATGAAACTTCAACACAGAATGAGAGAGATACTGGAGAACTGGCTAGACTTACACTTAAATGCAGGATTTTGCTGGGGCGTGGTCACACACACCGTTAGTGCCAGCATTCATGGAGGCAGAAGCAGAGCCTGTCCTAGATAGCAAGTTCCAGTCCAGCCAGGGATACAGAGTGAGAACTGCCTCAAAGACACAGGAACAAACAAGCAAACACTGACAGCATTTCTCAGGATTATGGAAACAGGATCTTGGGACTTTAAAACAGAAGGAAGTGAGGTCACTGTCACGATAGCACCATGAGCAGGTGCTGGGGTATGTTAGACAGAGGGGAGTAAAGTTATTGAGTCTGTCTGTCCTGCCAGTTATTAAACTATAACAAAATAATGACAGCGTAAAGGGGTGGTACTGCTTCTGTCCCCTGGGAAGGAAGAGCAGACATGGACTCCTGTGCTGTAGGGTAAGTAACGCACTGAAGGCCACTAGGATCCCAGGAACTTTAAAAAGCATGCATCTCAGATGAGACTAGAAGTGTTTCTAACTGTGTGGCAGGAGCAAGCAAGCCCAGCTAAGTCTCAATATAAATGGGGATGCTCTTTGTTGCAAAGGGAGGGAAACAGTAAAATCAACATATGTGTCCATGACATAAGGCAAGCCTAGAAGACACACAACAGGAGGGAGAAAAAGACAGCTTTTTCCTTTGGTATCTGAATTATCAAGCAATCTACTAAGTAGATTAAATAGTTATCAAATTCTATACACTTGAAACAAAGTCTGGAAACGTTAGAAGTAAAGCTGAGGCTAGGGAGAAACAAACCAAGCTGCAGCAATACCGAGGCCCAACCGATCTTTCAGAATCTAACAGGTAAAGCAAAACCTGTAGGACATAGTAGGGACAATTGTAATGGCTTCCCTTAGGTCCTGAATACGCATGACACAAGTCAGAGACAAATGTGTGTGTGTGTGTGTAGTGTGTGTGGTGTGTGTGGGTGTGGGTGTGAAATTCAGTAATCTAAAACCCAGAGGTTTGTTTTCAAATGTAATATTACTAACATATACATATGCATCTTAAACCCTGAGAAAATATTTACAAACTCCCCTGTATTGGCTATTTTTATGTCAGCTTGACTCAAGCTATGGTCATTTGAGAGGAGGGAATGGCCATAAGATCCAGCTATAAGGCACTTTCTGAATTAGTGAATGATGGGGGAGGGCCCAGTGTATTGTGGGTTGGTGGTTCTGGGTTCTACAAAAAAGCAGGCTGAGCAAGTTTGGGAACAAGTCAGGAAACAGCACCCTCCATGGCCTTTGCACCAGCTCTGGCCTCCAGGGTCCTGTCCTTGCTTCTTTCAGTGACAGACTGCAATGTGGAAGTGTGAGCCAAATAACTCCCTTCTGGTCATGACCTTTCATCACAGCACAGAAACGCTAACTAGGACACCCCTCAAGTAGCCTCAGTTAAAGATGAAACCAATGCTCAGCTATCATGTAATAAGTGAGACATCGCTAGTGCATCTAAATCTGCAAACGGTCAAATGGATACCCATGGGAAACAACTCCCCGTATGTTTACCAGGAATAAAAAAAAAAAAAAAAAATCCAGAAATGATAAAAGTTGAGCTGATAAATACAATACCAATAGCGGGTTTTCTTGGAAAACTAATGAAAGTAGAAAAAAGTTTAATGACCCATGATTTTAGAAGGAACAGTTCCTGGTGAGAGGCAGAGAGCTGCAGGGGGTGAAGACCTTCAAAACGTGGATAAAATAAGGTCAAACCTCACAACATCTCTGAGGCAAGCCCAACTTAGTTTAACACAAAATCCAGACAAGTAAAAGATAAGTACCTATCAAATTTACCCATAAACATATATAGAAATGTTCAGTAAGATAGATATACATCAAGCTTACAATATTAAGGCAGGGAGAAACTTAGAGACAGTGAATTACTTGTATTTTATTAACATCAGCAAGTTAAAAAAACAAACAAACAAAAACTCCATGGCAATCTAAAAACCGCGAGAGAAACACTTGCTGAAGCTTTCTTCACCACAAAGGGCAAAATCTCAGGGAGAGGGCGTCACTTATAAGCATCCCCTGTCAATAAAAAAGCCAATGGCCAATGAGCTTAGGCAGAAAGTAGGAGGTGGGACACTGGCAGGAAGAGAGGATTCTGGGAAATAGTGAGCGGGCGCAGAGGCTGGGGAGCTAGAGGTCAGAAGCTGAGCAGAGGTAACCAGCCACAAAGATGAACTCAGGACAGAATGGAGATGAGATTCGGCTGGAGGGCTGAGGAGACAGACGGACGGACAGAAGCCAGCAGGGAGCTGAACTCAGGACAGAATAAAGAGATTCGCCCCTGATTGGACACATGAATAGCGCTAACGTGAAGCTGGGACAGAAATGTGTAAGAATAGTTTGAACGGTTAAGTAAGTAACTGACTAGTCGAGAAACAAGCCGAAGCTTGTGGCTTGGCATCTGTTTCTAAATAATTAGTCTCAGAGTCGTCTTTCCGGAGCAGGGGCTGGCGAGGAAAAAACGGACTTAGTTTTTAACAATCTTATCCAGTAAGAACCACAGTGACAATGCGTTTGCCTATTAGAATCACAGGCAAAGAGTGACGGAGCTGTCTCCTTGATGACGTACATACAAGACAACATGAAAATTATAAACAGGCACTGCCACAATTTTCCGAAGATACAATGACAAGTTTCAAGGGAATCTAGTGAAATACACAAGAGTTCAGCAAGCCAAAAGGACAGAGAAACCGATACAGACAAATACGGGCACACAAGAGAATCATAGCCACACATCCTATGAGAACATCTAGGGAGGAAATCTTATTTAAATAGTAAGAAATCTAAAACATACAAAGATAACTTCAAAGAAAGCATGCTATTCTCTGTAAAGAAAACATAAGACTTTTCCTGCCACACACAAACATAAAGCAAGATGCTACCAGGCTCTTATGCAAGACTGTGCCGTCGCCATCCCTGGAGTACAGCGTCCTTCCTTCTGAGTGTCTCCTCAGGGCTCCATAGCCATTTGTCAGGAGCAGAACAAGGAGAAATAGCATTTTATTGTTCTTTTAAATTTCCCTTTATGTTTCTGGCTCGCTCCTTCATTGGGTGTTTTACTAGATCTTCAAAGAGAACAGAAGTCAAACAAAACATACAAAATCCCCACTCGGAAAAATTATATAAGGATTTAATACGGGCTGAAGAGGCAAGCATGTCCATTCTTCCCCAGGACCTGCCTGGTTCCCAGAACGGAAAACTACTTGTAACTCCAGCTCTGGGGGATCTGTCGCCCTCTTCTGGTCTCTAAAGTCACCCACACTCAAGTTCACATAAACAAAAATAAAGCTTTTTAAAATGCAGGATTAACGAACAAAACTTTTCCATAAGCATTAAAACAAGACAGTGAAGAAATACTGAAAATCTAAAGAAGAGAAACCAGTTAAGCCACTTGTAGTGAAACCTGTTTTTTTCCTCTGGATAAGACGAGGAAGAAAGCTCTGAAACTAGGTTGGATCCCATGGTCACAGGGGACCAATCAAGACAAAACCAAACAGCACATAAACCAGGTTTGCTACAATAGAGATCTTACTGCCTAACTGTGAGCCATCTGATTAGGCCAAATAAACTCAAAAGATACCGGGATGTATTCTAAAGCAGTAATGCCCCAACACTTCACAGAATTGAATAAAAATCTTGAAGGTAAAGATACTCTTAGGGGGCACGCGGATGGCTCAGTGGTTAGCACTCTTACAGCTCTTGCTGAAGACTCAGGCTTGATACCCAGTACTGACACGGTGGCTCACACCCACCCCTAACTCCAGTTCCAGGGATCTGCCAGTCTCTTTTAACCTCTGCTGTTACCAGGCACATGTGTGATATGCATTCACATATGCAGACAAAACATTCAAACATATAAATCTTTCTTTAAAGATTTATAGATCTTTTCTTAAAGATCTTAGGCGCAGGATAGCTAAAGAGTTTTCAAATATAATGTTCAGCTTCTAGACAAGCATCTTGGCACAGAGAAGAAAGACCAGGGCACATAGACACAGCTTGGACACGGGTCAGGAAAGGCAACCGGCAATAGAATCTGATCCACAGATTTTCAAATTCCAGACTTATCTGACCCAAAAGTGTGTGTGTGTGCTTGAGGAGGTAGGGGATGGGGTAACTAAATCAGTAAAGTATATCTCAAGAGAGAACCAGCAGATATTCTAGGCCTCCAGAACATTACAAAATTAGGACGTCAGTGGGCGGGCTTAACTGTAGCTGTGAAATGAGTAAATCGGAGGTCATCGGTAAACTGACGAAAATGCTGACTGCGGCTCCCCTCTGCAGTCTGAGTGCACCACACAAGTCACGCATATAAAAACATTTAACAGCAAGGTTAGAAACATCCCACAGAGTGTTACGAGGACTTAGCATCTATTTAATTGGATTCTTAAAAGAACAAGAGGCAAAAAAAAAAAAAAAAAAAAGTTTAGAGATAAGAAATTTCCAGACTTCAAAAGAAATCCCAAAGCTTGACAATAAAAAAAAAAAATCCTCACATACATAGAGTATATGAAATTCAAACAACTAGCATTAAGCCTAAGTATCTTAGGGGTGGCCAGGGAAATTGGGCAAGCTTGTATTTCTTTGTTTTTAGAGACAGGGTTTCTCTGTGTAGTCCTGGCTCCATATGTAGGCCAAGAGGACCTCACAGAGATCTGCTTGCCTCTGCTTTTCTAAGGATGGGATTAAAGGCATGGGCCACCACACCTGGACCTTATAGCTTATTGGAAGGAGCAGGTGGAGAATGTTAGAGAAACAAGACCACTGCAGAGTGTGTGTTAATTGCCAGTCTGTAATTTCACATTCAAGGGTTAAGCTGGGTGATGTGTACACCCAGCACTCAGGAGGCAAAGACAGGCAGACCAGCCTGGTCTACACAGAGACCCAGTCTCAAACAAACAAAATCCCACACCAATCCACAACAAACAAATTAGTGAAGGGGCTGGAGAGATGGCTCAGTGGTTAAGTTAAGAGCGCATACTGCTTTTGCAAAGGAGCAGAGTTTGGGTTCAAGCAATGTCATAGCTAGGGTTTTACTGCTGTGAACAGATGCCATGACCAAGGCAGCTATTATAAGGACATTTAATTGCGCTGGCTTACAGATTCAGAGGTTCAGTCCATTATCATCAAGGTGGGAACATGGCAGCATCCAGGCAGGCACGGTACAGGAGAAGCTGAGAGTTCTACATCTTGTTCTGAAGGCAAACAGGAGAGGACTGGTTTCCAGGCAGCTAGGACAAGGGTCTCAAAGCCCATGCCCACAGTGACACACCTACTCCCACAAGGCCACACCTCCCAATAGTGTCACTCCCTGGGCCCAGCGTATTCCAACCAGCAGGATCGACCTGGAAAAGCCTTACAGACCTTACAGACTAACTCCAAGTGCCGGACATACAGTAAGACCTTAAACATGCAGTCACATACTGTTTCATCCAGCTCTCAAAACTGAGCAAGACAGCAAAAATTAAAGCTGTTAAGAAAGCAAATGTCAAGCCAGGTGGCAGTGGTGCACGCCTTTAATCCCAGCACTTGGGAGGCAGAGGCAGGCGGATTTCTGAGTTCGAGGCCAGCCTGGTCTACAAAGTGAATTCCAGAACAGAGTGCCATAAGCCACCCTGCGTCACTGTAGGGTGTGACTAGGTGAGCTTTCTGAGCAACTGAGTCCCCGTGTGAAGCCTGCACTGTGAGGGCACCCCAGCTCTTTGCTGTACCAATTAAGAGAACTAGAAATTTTCCCTAAAAAGTAGCCTGGGCTGTTCCTAGCTTACTTACCTGCTCATGCTGTCATGGACAAACCAGCACTTACGCACAGGTGGGGAGCACCAACTAAACTCAGTGGGTTATAAAAAAGAAAGAAAAGGAAAAATAAAGACATGAATTTGGGAGAAACATGTTAGAGGGGTCTGGGAGGAGCTGAGGGGAAGGGAGTGGGATGGATATGCTCAGCACACATCACGAGGATGTATAAAATTCTCAAAAATCACGTACACGCGTTTGTCCAAAGCATTTTATAAGCTAAAACCCGAGACAGTAGAAAAGGCCATCGGGTAACTAGGCTTGGCATAATGGAACACTGTGGACTTAGTGTATACAAAAACGAGGCTATTTGGGAGAGTGAGTGGCTCAATAGCAAACAATGTGATGGAATGCTAATGTGACCAGCTTGGTGGTGGGAGCCAGCAAATAATGGAGTACCTACTACTATTCAAAAAAGAATACTAGGGCGTGCCCGTAAGGGGATGTGCCTGTGTGATGAGAGTGGAACAAGAAAAAAAAATTCTAAAGAGATGGGGAAGGGCACAGATATCCACGGGATGGATGGGATACCTGCAACGTACAGAAAGCAGGGACTCATGGAAGTCCAAGTGGAACATGGATATGAAGCTTTGCAGATCCATGTGGAGGGTAGGGGGAAACTAAAGGCTTCTTCATGGGGCAAAACAAAGCCCCAGTGAACACGACTGGGGTCACAGCCCTCACAAGCCTCCAAGTCACTCTTCCTGTGTATGACTCAAAGGGCAGGAGGGCCTTTTGAGAAAGGGCCTAGTGTTTAAAACTGAGTTCCCCTGGTAGCCTATGGGAGACTGTTATGAGACTGGAAGTCTGGATTCAATCTGACACAGCCCCAACGTCAAGGACAGCCATGGGAGGCAGATGTGGAGAACAGGAAAGCAACATAGTCAAATGAATATAGACCAGTGCCTCAACTCAGGCTCAGCTCAGGCAGTGCTTAGGGAAAGACCCTGTCACCTGAGACCACCTGGAGCTGAAGAAATGCAACCTTCAGCTCAGTGAATGAACCAACTCTGGAGCCATGCATCTTCTGCTCAGTGCTGTACCCTCAACACTCTCAAGCTCTTCAGCCTACCTGACCCCAGAGATGACTCCCTCCAGCAGTAACCAAGGTTCTAGAACTTGAAAATACAAAAGGGCAGCCAGGCGGGGAGCCGGGTGGTTATGGTCAAGACACACTGTTTACATATATGAAACTGTCAAAGAATAAAATATTCTATTAGGAAAAAAAGGGACAGAGAAATGGCTATCCAGATACAACAGGCATTCAGATTGCCAAACAGACATGGCCAGAGCACAGTCTGTCCATAACATACTACATCAAATGTCAACCTAAAAGGCAAACACATCCGGTAACATCGGATCTCTTACTAGTGATCCTTAAAGCCACCAAAACTTGGAATAAATATTTCAAGCCATGAAGGAAATAACTACCAAGGAAGATTGCCATATCCAGCAAGTCTGTCTTTTAAAATTGACAGAGAAAGAAAGTTACTGCTAGACAAGTATGAACTAAGACAGTTGGGAAACACTAAGCAGGTGACACTTATTGGAGTACCATATACATGGAAGACAGCTGCAATCACAGGAAGTTCCATAGGAACAGTGCATTAACACAGGCAGCCAGCCCCACTCCAGAGCAATCCTGAGCCTGCATGTTCTTTCACCACAGTTTGACTTCTCCCTCGCTGCACTTTGCTGTGCAGAGAAGCAAGCTCCTGCATCTCTCCCCAACCCCCACTCCCCGTGCATCTCCATCCCCTGCCCCTATGCCTCCGCTGGGGCACGGAGCAGGGACACCAAGATGACTGACCCCAACCCACCCCTGACCCCAGAGTATGGGCATAACCCCTTCCTGTCGTCGCAACCACCATGACACTTCAAAAGGGGCCCTTCCTACAGATTGAGGTTGCATCCAAGTACTGACAGCAGAGGAAAAATCTGTGCAACTGGATAGAAGAGACAACAGGCATGGCCATTGGAACCAACTTCCAGCTGGGCCTGAGGGACAGCATAAAGCTCTACAAACTCCTACACAAAAGCTACAGCCAGGCTCTGTGAAGAAATTCAGCAAATCCTCACTAAACTGGCCTCAGTTGGAGACTCCTGGCAACCTTATTAAAGCTATCCAGGCTTACAAGCATGAAGCCCCATGAGATATTTGAAGCAAATGATCTTTTTAAGGATGGCCACACAGCCCAGGCTCAGGCTGTGCTGCGGCTCTAGCAGATCTGGTGCAAAGAGTCCCATGCAATCACTGCCACTGGGATTAAGTACGCAGAAAAACCAAATGTGAGGTTTTGATGAAGGCAAATTAAAGGCTGGCCATAGTGTAATTGGTTTACAGATAGGAACCAACAAAATACAGGCTGGAATTTTAGCACCAGATACCAAAAGAAACATCTGCTTCTAGAAGCTAACATTACAGCCACTGGACAAGTCAATTCTTTCTCTACAGATGGGTACCAACAAAGTTGCTTCCCAGAAACGAATGAGCATGTATAGGCTTGAATGGCAAGTGTATGGCATCAAGTACTGTACTTGCCCACACAGAACCTGTCCTTCACAACGGAAGCCAGGGCACAGGAACATGGATCAGAAATCAGTGATGTAATTAACAGGCAGACTACACTTATGAATATCATGGTGAGAAGTACGGCAGCATGCAGGCAGACATGGCTAGAGAAGGAGCTAAGAGTTCTACATGTTAATCCAAAGGCAGCCAAGAGGAGATACTGGTGAGTAAGTGTAGGAGACCTCAAAGTGCACCCTCACTGACAAACTTTCTCCAACAAGGCTCCACTACCCCAACAAGGCCACACCTCCTATTTGTGCCACTCTCCACGGGTCAAGCGTTCAAACACATGAATCTATGGGGGCCACACTATACAAACCACCACATAGCCCCCATAGGCTGGTAGCCATAACATATGTAAAATGCATTTAGTCCAACTTCAGAAGTCCTCATAGTCCATCACAGTCTCAACAATGTTTCAAAGTCCACAGTTCAAAGTCTCTTCTGAGATTTATGCAATCTAACTGTAATCCCCTATAAAATCAAAACGCAGGTCACAATACTTCCAACATACAATGGCATAGGGTATACATTACCATTCCAAAACATAGGAAAGGGAGCATAGTGAGGAAACACTGAGCCAAACCAAGACTGAAACCCAGCAGAAAAAACTCTAAACTGCACTTCCATGTCTGATGTCAGCGCACCCTGCAGGTCTCCAACTCCTTTCAGTTCTGGTGACTGCAACACAGTCCTTTGGGCTGGCTCCACTCCCAGTTAGCAGCTTCTCTTGACAGGTATCCCATGGCTCTGGCATCTCCAACATCTTCAGGCTTCACCTTCACAGCTTCACACAATGGTCTCTCAGGGCCTCACATGCCTGGCCTCCGTGGCTTTCCTAAGTTGCAGTGAGAAATTCCATCCTTGATTCTAAAGCCAGAACCACGCAGCCAGAGCTGCCAGTTCTGCTGCTTGCTGGGGCTGGAAGAAGGCCCTCTCGCTCAATGACATCTTCACCAGCATTGGTTTCCATGGTTTCCGTCATTGCTTAAGCTACACTGTCATGGAACTTGCTCTGTGAACAGGCTGGCCTTGAACTTAGAGATCTGCATGCCTGTCTTGCCTCCTGAGTTGTAGGATTAAAAGTGTGTACCACCATGCCTAGACCTAATCTTTTCTTTAAGCATGGCCACTGTGCCTCAAGATCTGGATCAAAAGCATGTGTTATCCCACCTAATGTTACACAGTTGTGCCCTCCATTTCTGGATTGTAGTTCATTCTGGATATAGTCAAGTTGACAAAAGAGAATAGCCACTACACTCCACCCCTTGACTCACAATCCTATCTTCTTTGGTCCAAATGAAAAGAACCAGGTCATAATAATGCCTAGCATGATAGAACTATCCCTCACACAACTACAAATGCACTGTAAAGTTAGAATGGGTGGTAATGTTCCTTGGGGAACATCCATTTCACAAGATGCAACCTTACCTGGGTGGGATCTTGCCCCGTGGTCACCACTCACTTAATTCCATTTAATATTTTCAATCTGTTTATCTCCTTGAACACAGGATTTTCCTCCATTCTCCTTCAGGTGTCCCTTTATCTTTAAACATACATTTTTGTATTTATCCTTTCTCAGCTTTCTACACTTGATCAAAGTGCTTGTTCTTCTTAAGAGTGAACCACAAGACAGTCTGCTCTAGGCTTTTTGAGATTTCCTTTGCTAATGCAATTAATCTAAATCTCTTCACTTTAGCCTCAGGCAAGGGCAAAAAGCAGCCACCTTCTTCACCAGAATACCACAAGAAAAATCTCTAGGCAGCATTGAAATCCTTCTCCTCAGAACCCTCTCGAGCCGAACGGCCCCAGTCACCCTCAGGACCAGTGTCTTCCGTGTCTACTAGGACAGCTCATTAAGCCTCACTTACAGCATCCACTGTCAGGACTATCATAGCAGTGCCTAAGTCCCTGGAACCGACTTGTCTCACTGTGGGTTTCTATGGCTGTAAAAAGACATCATGACCACAGCAACTCTTAAAAAGAACATTTAATTGGGTCTGGCTTACAGTTTCGGAGGATCAGTCCATTGGGAAGCATGCAGCATGCAGGCAGACATGGTGCTGGAGAAGGAGCTGAGAATTCTAATCTTGTTCCGAAGGCAACCAGGAGTCGGATTCCACACTGGCCAGAGCTTGAGCATAGACTTCAACCTCCACCCCCATGGCGATATACTCTCTTCAACAAGGTCACACCTACTCCAATGAGGTCACACCCAATAGTGCCCCTCCCTATGGGCCAACCATTTAAAACACATCAATCTAAGGGGGCACACATATTCAAACCACCACAGAGCTATGAAGAAACCAAACATTCCCAGTATAGCAAACTAGCATACTCCTCATACTAAACAGGTGGGGAAGAAAAAACAGTAATAAAACCACCAAGAAAAAAAAAAACCAACCAATAAAAATCACAAAAAAATTAGCAAGCCTCTCTCAGCAAATAGTTTAAAATGTAACAAAACAAAACGAACAAACAAAAAATTTACAAAAAGATGCAGAGGAGCTGAGGATTAAAAAGTGAAAACCTGTGGCCAATGCAATGACTATGGATAAGGCCACTGGCTGCCAGACTGGATAAGCAGAGTTAGACCCTGGAATCTGCAGGGTGGAAGGAGAGACCTGACAGATATAAGCTCTCCCTTTTCCACATATGCCATGTACACACTGCCCCCACAACAATTAGCAAATACATCTTAAAAAAGTTTAAATTCAACTATCTGTTGTTTCCAAGAAAACACAACTGATAGATAACTGACCCTAGAATCAAAGGGTAAAAGTCAATGAAGGAAACTAAAATAAGTTGCTGTACCTATTCTTATCGAGTAAAGATCAGTTTTTGTCTTTGTTTTTTAAATCAGGAGAAAAGGTTAGCACATATGAATAAAGACAGACAGACAGACACAGACAGAACCTGAGGATTATGCTTTCATAATGGACTTGAAGGGTCCTGAAACCCAACAGTGGGTACAGTGCTTTGAATGAGAATGGCCCCACAGGTTTGAATGCTTAGTCACCAGGGAGTGGAACTCTTTGGAAGGACTAAGGTGTGGTAGCCTTGTTGGAGGTGTGTTACTAGGAGTGACCTTGAGGTTTAAGAAGCTATCCCCAGTCTCTCTCTCCTCTCCATGCTGCTGGATTGTCTGGTCAACAGAAACTCATGCAGATCTGGAAAACCTCACCCAGGTACTTACTCAAGTGTCCAGCCTGCATGGCTGGCTTACCATCACATCACTGGTCACCTCTGATGCCAAAAGCCCTAGGCAGTGATCTCAATCTCTGGGGCAACAGCAGACTCAGGGTGAATCACCTTTGTCTCTGTTCATCTTCTCCTAATCCCTGCCTCCTGACTGACCGGGGTGTAAAAATGTTCCAACACCATACCTGCCTACTTCTCACCATCATGATCAAAGCTAACCTCTAAAACTATAAGCAAGCCCCTGATTAAATGCTTTCTTTAAAAGTTGCCTTGATCATGTGTTCTCAGCAATACAACCAAGACAGGTTGAGTTTAATGTCCTGTGCTCATCCTTAGACAGATCATCGAAACAAAACAACAGAAACCTGAGGGTTAACTATACACTGGTCAAATGGTCTAACGGTCTACAGAATACAACTTTCAACAGATCTGGAGTGCAGAGTTTCCTTAGCAGCCTTAGAACCACATTCTAAGTCACAAAACAGCAACTCTTACAAATGCAAAAATCAAATTATTCCTCTTTTCTTAGCAGATCATAGTGGTATAAAGTAGAAATCAATAGCAAGTAAAAATCACAAAATGCTAGGGAAAGTCACATTATCTGTGTGTGTGGGCATACGGACATGAGTGCATGTGCCTCTGCAGAGGCCAGACGCACCTGATCTCTTCTGCAGCTGCAGTTAAGCTGGGTGAGAGTCATAGGCTGTGGACCCTGGGAAGCAAATCCAGGCCTTCTACAGGCTCTTATTAAGCCGTATCTTCAGCCCTTGAACATAATACTCTTGATTGGTCAGTGGCGTCAGTGAAGTAATCAAGGAAGCTGTTTAAAAATTCTTAGAATCAAATGAAAATGAAAGCAATCTGCTAAAACTTTTAGGACACCGTATCTCAGTTATCAAAAAAAAAATTTATAATTAAATGGTTATGTTAAGAAAAAATATCCTGAAAACAACCTAATGATGCAAGTCAGCCAAAGTCCTGGAAAACAAGAGCAAGCCAAGCCCAAAGAAGCAGGTGGCCAGAGATAGCAAAGATCAGGCCAGAAATTAATAGTCTGCTAAGAGAATACACAGTATCAAACAAAACATTCATTTATTGAAAAGACAAGACTGACAAGTCCCTAAACTAAACTAAGGGAAGAGAAAAAAAAAAAAAGACCCAAAATATTAAATTAAGATATAGAAAACGGGCTGCTACAACAAACTCCAAAGAAATCCAGAGAAAGATTATAAAAGACTTTGAAAACAAACTGGAAAAATGCATCCACTCCTAGACATACTTAAGACATGGCAGCATCACATGACACAAACGCAAACACATAACCCAACAGGCCTGAAGCAGCTGTCTCTCGCCTGTCCATAAAGAGCAGCCCAAAACCCAATGACTTGCTGCTGGGATCTACACAACCCTAAGGAAAAAGCTACTGTTGCTGTACTTGCTTCCTCTGTCTAGCCTACGAAATGGAAGGGGAACCGTCTGGAAACTCATGTTAGGAGTCTAAGGCCACATAAGGACACAACAAAAGAAGAAACAGACATCAGTGTCCCTGATGAAGTTGTAAGTCAGTTTCCTTTCTGTGCTGTGCTGTCATGAGGACCATGACCAAAAGCATCTTCTAACTCTCAAGTCAAACCCTTCTCACTCAGGGAAACCTGGCAGATCAATTAGGAGGTAACTGAAACACAGACCACAGAGGGACACTGGGCTTCCTGACTTGCTTCCCCTGGCTTCTTGTACAGCACAGGCTCACCTGTTTAGAAGATGCCCACAGACAAGCCCACAGACCAATCTGATGGAGACGACTCCTCAACTCAAGTTCCCTTTTTACAGTGTGTCAAGCTGACAACCAAGAGAGGCATCACAGCACAAAAATTCAATAAAATCCATGCAAACCATTTGGTAGTCAAAAACAAGCGGTAAGAACAAACACATACCCTGACAGATCTGATTCTATCACAGGCTTATATCATGATTGGTGCAACACAGGAAAGTTAATGTTAAATACAATGTAAAGACTTAAAGGCACATAGCACACAACTAGAGAAATGGCCTTTGACAAAGTTCACAACTCCTAAAAAACAAGCCAGGCACAGAGGAACATAACAAAGGATGTTTACACAAACCTATATCCAACATTATAAATATTGAAAAACTGAGAGTGTTTCCTTTTTGAACTCTTGTAAGGCAAATGTGGCCATTCTAATCACTGTCATCCAATACAATGTTCAAAATCTTGGCTAGAGCAGTAAAACAAGATCAGGAAATGGATGAGTGTGTTTGGCTCAGCAGAGTGCTTGTATAAGGCAAGCAATCACTGAACCCACATGGTGCAAGGAATAACTCTAGCAAGCATCTTCTGACTCTGTACATGTGCTGTGCCCTCCTGACAAAAATAAGATATGGTTCCTAAAAAGTAAATACTGGAAGGAAGGAGGGACAGAGAGGAGGGGAGAGGGGAGGAGGAAGAGAGAGGAGGGGGAGGAGAGGGGAGAGGAGAGGGAGGAGGGGGGGGGGGAGGAGAGGGGAGGGGTGCAAGTATCCTGATTTGCAAAGGACATGACTCTACACTGTGTAGTAAGATCTTGGGTTTAATTTTGAATTATGTGGCTATACTAATTCTACCTGCATTCCTACATGTTGATAGCTGTCATGATTAGACAAATAATCATAATTAAATCTAAGAGGCTCTAAAAATTCCAAGTCTTCCAATTAGGAATCCTGTCTTTTTTTTTTTTTTTTTTAATAAACTTCTGAATTTATTTGTTTTTTAAGCAAATATATGGTTCAGTTTCAAAAATTATATTGAGCCAGGGACAGTGCCACACTGGTGAAGTCAGTCTCAGGAAGGCCAGGGGTTGAGATGGAGGATTTTCAGTTCAAAGCCAGCCCAGGGAAATCAGTGAGACCCTCCCCAAACAGACAAAAAGCACATACACACTGAAATACACATATTGAAATTCAATGGGACATCCTCAGTAAAGGGGGATCAGTATCAACATGGACTTGGCATATTCTCAGTTAAGAGCAATGAAATTTGACGTTTTAGTTAATGTCATCATTTGAGACAAATGCAGTTTCCTTCTGGCCTTTTTAAGAGTTCAAAAGTCCTTCCATTATCTCATTCCTTAGGGTTCAGGGGACCCTTGGCTTAGATAAAAGGAAGCCCAACATCTGATGATTTTAAACATCAATTAGTGCCTAATTAAGACATTTAATAACATAACTGAACTTCAATAAGACATTCCCGTAACAGGGGAGATTATTTCTTCACATAAAATATTGACCCATGAAGTGTTTCTAGAAAACAAAAAAACTTGGTAAATATAAACAATCTAACTAACTAAATAAAACAACCTCATGGACTATTTCCCATGAAATAAAAATAACAAATGTTTCACATTAGAGGCACTGTAATTCTTGAAGTCTTTTTATTTAGTGATTTCTGGCAAGGAGATATACCATAGGAAAGTAATTTCACTGGCAGTGAGGTATGTATATACTCTACCAAAACACTCCTTCGTTTAAATGGTTTTAACTTTATTTACAAATGATGAAGAGTATCAATGCATACCCTTGGTTCCACTCTATCAGCAACTCCATGAACTGATGTGGAATGGTGCTTGCATACAAACTACTCTTTGTAAAGGACGCTCATTTTGGATGAAAGGAGCTAGTTGGTTTTGGAAAGTGTTTAAAAGAATCATCACAGTTTATCATGACCAAGACACCTGCACTGCACTGTCCATTCCCCACAGCACATTTATCTCAGTAATTCCGTTATGTCGGTTCTTAGCATGAGCATAGTGTTACACAATTTTCATACATTTAATCACATCCAAAACAAGTTCTAAAATGGAAATTGTAAACATTCTCATCATATGTAGAAATATTTTGTGTATTAATAGTTTTGCTAAATGATCAAATTTGGAAGATAATATAAATGAGAAAGCCTATTCTAAATTGTGTAGTGAGCCTTGTTTATTAATTACATTTCTACAATGTTAAATAAAGAGACAACCCTGTCCTGTAAGCATGTCAAACTGTACGTAAAACGTTACAAAGAAACAAATCTGTTAACAAAAGTATGTCTTGCAATAAAGAACATTAGATTTTTAAAAATCTATTATGATACAAATGGAAAGGGTAAGCATCTTTGTTGACAAAGCAGGAGGTAGCATGGACGCACCACTTCATTGTCTGAGAAATGCAACTTGAGTAAAGAATATTTCCTTACCACAAATAATTTCCAAGACTATGTACAATATTTCTTTTAGAAATACTTGTTTAAACAAATCTCCCTCCAACTTTTTAGTATATATATTTTATATATATATATATAAAAAAAACCGTTCCATTATGATTTTAAAAAAACACTTACACATCTAGATAGAATAGTACTCTGCCCTATTTGGGGGAACAGTCTCAAACTATGAAGTACATGATATTTAATGCCCTAAGTTGAGTAAATTTAGTTAGCAGTTCCTGGTATTATACAAAACAACTAAATACATACCAACAAAATATAATATCTTATTTTTCTATGTAAGTGTGGGGAAAAAACCAGAGCCTTGATTCTGGTAACACTGCAGAGAACACATCTTTCAGCAAGTCTGTCTGTAAGGATTCATGTGCAACACTTTACAAATGGCTCTCAGACATACGACCTTTAGTTGAGTAAACTCAGCCAACAAAACTTAGTAAACCTTAGTAACACATTTCCACCCTATATAAAATATATGACCACTTACTGTCTGTCTGAAGTATCATTTGCTCTGATGCCACTCTACGGTCCCCCACTGTTCCTACTTTAGTATTTATAATGGATACTTTCATGTGGCTTTAAAAAAAAAAAAAAAAAAAAAAAAGACAGAAATTTTAACTTTACATCCAATTAAATTTGCTATTGAAAAGGATTCCTGGTTCTATGATGCTGCTTCTGCCATTAGTAAAGAAAACGACGTTTCTGTGATAGAGGCAGGCTTTTTAAGTAGTGATGTGACTTCCACCATGCCAGCTCCAGTCCGTGGAAGATTAGCGTTTACAATGTGACGTTGTAAGTGCTTAATCCAGTCTTCCTGAACAGACAATGGTCCCCGAAAGACTAGGCCGCAAAACCTATAAGAGAGGTACACATAATAATAGTTCTCTTAATAAAACTCTCTCTATTTAAAACTAACCTACATAAAGCCCACAATGTAAGAAATAAATCTCGCCATATACCACATGGAACATACCTAAGTTTAAGTCAATGGTTCAACCTATGGGTCACAACTCCCTTGTAATTCAAATAACCCTTTCACAGGAATCACCAAAGACCGTCCTGCATGTCTAGTTATGAAGTAGCAACAATAGTTTTATGGCTGGGGTCACTTCAACATAAGGAACTCTATTAAAGGGTCTTAGCATAAGGAAAGCTAAGAACCACTGGTTTAATTTGAAACAATCAATTTACACCTTTATCAATAGATTTAGGAAATACCAATAACTTTAATAGAGATTAGAATATTATTTGAGTTAAGATTAATAAGCTTCTAAAAAAAATATATGTGTATAATGGGTATTTTGCCTGCCTGTATTGTCTGTGCACCAAATGCGCATGCCTGTGTTCTTGTAGGCCAGAAAAGGGTGTAGGATCCCAAGATTGGAGTTACAGATAGTTACAAGGCACCATGTGGGTGCTGGGAGTCAAGCATGGGTTCTCAGCTACTGAGCCATCTCTCCTGCCCCACTAAATACTTTTAGACCATCTAAATTCATTCACAAGAATTATTCCAAAGCGTATCTCTTGAAAGACCCTTCTCTGACTCAGAAGTACATGATGTCTATGCTAATATCTGTAAAGGTGCATGAAGGGAGGTATGTTATGAAAGAAAAGAAAAATGTGTCAATGTGTTCTCAATAAGCAGGAACTTCAATAAGTAGAAATAAGCCAAACCAAATTAATCAAGTATATAAAGCACAATAATTAATACACCAATCTATCAATTACAGTTATAATAAAGCATTTGGCTAATGTACAAACCTAAGTTTATTAGTTGTTGAAGCAAACATATGTATATGATAAATTGAGATTATAAGCCTGTCTCTGAAAAATCATTTATCACTTTATTGTTGAGCACTCCACAAAATAAAAATTGCCAACTACTGTGTCTCAAAGGACACCTAAAAAAGGGACCACAGCACATGTGGCAAGCGAGGCATATACCTGCACCGGAGAATGTAAACCTCGTCAGCACCATGGGGTAACGTTAGCATTTTCTTCTTGCTTCCAGATCTTGACCTTGATTTCTTCTGCTTACAATCTATGGCTAAAAAAGGAAAAGAAAAAAATTCCTTAAAATTCCTCATCTATTTAAAACATACCTACATAACAGAGAGGTTACAACAGCTCAATTACACCCGGAAAGTCTCTGTTCAGCTGTGTTTTGGGGCACGCACTAACTCTCGATGGCTCCGAGAGCAGCTTCTCCTAGAGCTGCACACATCTGTTCTGTGCTGCTCTCTCCAAATACAGCTCCACAACTCAGGTACAACTGAGAAAATGTGGCTAAACAACTGGGCGCTCAGTTGGTCAATAATTATGATAAAGAATCTTTACTTCTGATCATACATAATTTAAAACATCTTATTTCTAGGATCGCAACATTTTAAAGTTATTTAACTAAATATACACTTGATTATTTCTATGAAGTAACCCTAGCAAACGGAGCAATGGAATATCAACAATGTAATACAAAGCTCAATGAAAAACCAATTTCCACTGAAATTCAAGAGCAAACATAGCACAGTTTTCCTTTTTAAACAACCTATTACATGTACAATCATGCAAACAGGAGCTTTATTAGAAAGTAACTATAAATTTGCATTATTTAAGTTCACAGCTGGATCCAATGTTTGATGCCAACTATTCTTTACAGTTTTTCACACTATATTTCTCCAGTAGTTTGTTTTTAAAATGTGATTCAAACAGAAAGTTTTTAAGGGTAGATCAAATATTTTAGTGTTGGTTTTGACATTTTCCCATTACTTATCCCTTAATTATTTATTCCAATATATGAGCCAATGAAAGAAAATACTTTTATCGTTGAACTAGTGGATAGGACAGTGTTCTCTAGTCCTTGATCCTCTGACAAAGGGATGACAGTGACTGAAGACGCTGCTTGTCAAGGAGCAGGAAGAAAAGTAAGAGTTCATCCCTAGGTTTCAAGTGGAGAGTCCAAATGGAACAAGAATCATTCAAATGGCTTCTCTCGTCCATGAAATCCCCTGAAACAATTCCAAGTAAGAGAACAGAGATGAGCTGCTCAATGAACCTGTGATGTGGGCGGTTCCAAGTCCAGATTCCAACCCAACAGGTGCTGCTATTACAGCACGAGAGACCACAGTTCCTCACAGCGGCAGACAAGTAGAAGGTGACAGAAATGCACATAGCAAACTAAAAACTGTAGGAAATGGAAGAGCTCAGTCATGATGGCCAGCTTCTTGTCACCTGTTTATTTAAAAGTAAAGTCTAAGACTCACAGGGTTTTTTTTTCTATTTATCATTAAAACAAGAGACTAATAATAAGCAAAGTATGACTAACAGTCAGGTATTGAAGAATAAGTACTTCAGAGAAAAATAACCCAGCTCTGGAAAATTCTAATGTTCATTAGTTATGTCAGTCAAGAGTCCGGTACATAGCAGAGACTCAACAAACTCAACAAACTGGAGAAAAAAAAAAAAATCAAGCAAAACCTAATGATTTAACCATTAGCATTTAGATGGTGTGCGACTAGAAATCTCTTCTACCGAAATGCAGTATGGGCAACACCCCTTCCTAACATGCCACACCATGTGCTTAAAATGTGTTGAAATCCTAAGTTGTGCATTATCTTAGATATGTATCACAGAGCAGTCTAACTCATACAAACTAGGTTCTTCATCACACCTAATATGAATGACCCAACACCATACACGTCTTTCCCACAGCTGCTGCAGGGGGCAATTTAGAATTTGAATGACTTTTAAGTGATTCATACTCTGGAAAGAATTCAGAGAAATACTAGAGATCAGTTACCCCCTCCACCTCTGAGGTAAGACACATAATGTCTGCCTCTGATGTAGGACACAGCAAGGGTTGGTATTAGATCGCAGGGACAATCTTTCTATGGAGAGCTTACTGGTTGTTAAACTTGCCACATTACAAATAATAATAAATAAATAAATGCTTGTAGACTGAAAGTCAATTACTAGGGCTACAAATAGAATGCAATGGCAATCCTTACCATCTTCACACAATGCCCCTGTCAGCAATGGGGAGAGGAATAGTAAAAGTCAGTGATGTGTCCTATGCCACCAACTCAGTGGAAGCAATGTGCCGTGATGTCTGAATATGTAACCGGACAGCCTGCACTTAGAACATGAGAGTATTTACAGGAATGAGGAAGAACAATATTTTCTGAATTCTGATGCTGTATGACTCTAAAAGCTGTTTTATGAATGATCACATCTAAAATTGTAAATAAAGCCATCAAAATTCCAGTGTTACTATTGGAAGGTGTCATGACACCAGAAAATAGGGCAACTGTCATTATGTAGCTGATAAACTCTGGTAACCAGGTTTCAAGTCATGTTACAGAAGTTCTTAGAAATTCACTCCTTTACTAAGATTAAAATATTTTAAATCTCGGACTCCTGTGAATAAAACCCGAATGTCTAAGTATCTAATCTTTTCATTATTTTGAAAATCCCTTGGTTCCCGAAACATTGTTTTGTGGGTGAAATGAGTATGTTGAACAAGAAGGCTAATTACTAGCATCTAGCCCACCCTGTAATGCTGTCCATACATTTAGAAAAGCAGGTAAAAAAAAAAAAAAACTGAGTAACATAAACATGTACACAAGGAAGACATTCATACAGCACCTGCTGTATCAGAGACAACTGTCACAAGATGTCCCCTGGAATGCAAAGAATAGTGTACAAACATGTCTGTAACAGAAGCATTCCAGATCAACCGACTTTCGCTGTTTTAAGTCTAACTGTACATGTTCCTGTTTGAGGAGGGTGGGTTGAGAAGCCTGTGTTTCCGGGAGTCAGGCCCTCACGTGCCACTCAGAGTGCAGAGCATGTGCAGCGAACCAGGTATTCAAAGGACTTGGCCAAAAATCTTGGAGGTTAGTTATCTGATGTTACAGAAGACCTCACCTGCTACTGCAAAATTACTGGCAAACAGTGAATTGGCTTGCAAAGTCATATACAAAGGCTTGACAGTCTTTTAGTAAAGCAGTTGTGTTTTACTAAATATGGAAGAACCTCAAAAAGACCCCACAGTGTTGTGCTAAGCACTAACCAGGTGACAAGCATGCCATTAGATGACAACATACCCAGCATCAAGTCTGTTCTGAACAATGACTTCATTTTATACACAAGAAACACAGGTTACTCTCAGCACTGATGGCATCATGTGAGATCTTCTGCGCTCTCCTTTGTTCTCCTCACGTGTACCAATAACTGCTTTGGAGAGTGTTTCTTTTTTCCTTTGTACAAATGACTTCAGAGGATGAGGACTTATTCAGTGTTACCTAAAACCTCTGTGATCAGGAAGTACACCGTGACTAAATTAAACGTCACCACTGACCTTTTAATTACTCTCATTCATTCCCTACCCAGTTACTTAAGAGCTCCATTTCATCTTCTTCAACTGACTACTGGTGTCTTCTGTGTGTCTTAGTGTGCTGTCTGCTGCTGTAACAGGGTACCATAGACAGTGAATGGAAACCACCAACATGTAAACATGTATGGCCTCCTGCTCAGCAACAACATGGCAGAAAGATGGGTAAACACACAGGAAACCCAGGACACTGGGCAAACTCATGATTCTCATCACTCCTATTGTAACCAGTCCATTTCCACAGTAATAGCATTAATCCCTCCATGAGGAAAGAGCACTGTAGCTCTAAGGGTCTCTGAAGACTCTTTTAAAAAACAAACAAAATAATAATAAACACTACCACTCACTGAAATAAATCAGACAATGACTGCACATCAGTTAAAACTTATACCTTGGCAATAAAACAGAGTTTTAGAGGGAACATTTAAAACCAGACTTAGACTTCGTTCCTCCTAAAAACTTTGATCTTCCTCAACACACCAGGCACCTGCACTCCATCCTGAGAGCTTCAGGACCAGCTCCAGTCCCAGGAGTGGGCGAGACTGGAGCCATGACTCACCTACAGGCATCTCTCCAGAAGCAGTTCTGGGGCCTCAGACAAGCACCTGCTTCCCCACACAGCACAGAGATACTCTACACACACACCCACAGCTAGGAAGAACAACATTCTGCCTTTCTCCACATGCCCCCTGGACGCACTGAAGAGTCTGGTCCTCAGGCATCTGGACAGTGTGACACCTCCAGCTCTGCTCATGTGGTTGTCCCGGGCTCGTGTTCCCACAGACCTGAGGTCTCAGAAGACTCTCAAGCCAACAACTCTACACTTTGTTAGGGTAGGTAGGTTCTCTGCAGCAGTTTGGTCCCTGGCCCTCCTTTCTTCTGGGGGCTACCCTCTTGGGGACATACTGCTTATCCCTGTGGAACTGCTCCAGCAGTTCTTAGGTTCTGGGGGCTTGCAGGCTTAATGCCACTTGTAAGCAGCAAAGCTTCCCACGTGTACCTTTTGGAGCAGTGGGTCTAACAGATCACACAGGACACTAAGGTGTGAGCCCATGGGCCTACCCACAGACTTTACTACACTGTAAAAGAACAGTATCAGAATTCTCCCTATCTAAAACTTCCAGCAAAGGGTCTTTTGACACATTCAGTATTTTCTCCCAAACATGCCCTACTCTGCGCATGCCACCCTGCCTCACTTTAGTGACAAGGAGCTGCAGCTTTAGGGAGTGGCTGTTCTCTCACTTAGTGGCTCATGACCACTAAGGCAGACACTCAGCTGCCTAACACTACTGTCAGGGCTGTTAGCACCAGACAGCCTAGCCCTCCATGCTGGGTTCCACAAAATTCCAACAGCACACAGACTGTGGCCAATCCTTCACAGCAGTAGAACAGGATGACCGGTACACTTAGCTTCTACTACCTTGTTTCTCGGTTTTGTCCAAGCCTTCAACAGAATGGCCTTTTCTGTCCATATTTCTACCAATGTTCCAATCACAACCACTTATGAACTCTGGCTTTCTTCTCACCGCTCATCAGAAGCTCTCAGTGTTCCACACATAGCAACATAAGCTTTTTTTGTGAGCAAGGTTGCCTAAATCTTCCAGCCTCAGTGGGTCATGTAGCTCTAAAGATGTTTTCACATTTCCAGTTATCTGTAACAACATCCTTGCTTCTTGGAAACAATTTAAATCTTCAAATAAACACACTAATTCTGGAGGGTAGGAAGTCCTCCATTAAGATCTGGTGAGCGCCTTTGTGTTAAAGTGCATCATGCTACAAGTGAGCACAGGAGAGGCAGAGAAGACTGCACAGTCATCCTTTCTATGAGAGACTCCTTCAACAAACTGCTCCACTAACGAAGGCCTGTGTGAGCACAGCCTTGAGAGCCTAACCCTCTTACGGCTTCCACGTCTCAACACCTACAACAGTACCTAAGCTTCAACCCAAATTCTACAGGGTAATCTTCAAGCCCTACAGTGCTGGGTTACAATGAAGCATAATGGCCACATTAGATAAGAGTCCAAATAGAATCATCTTATAGCCCAGCTAGGATGAAAAAATTATTTTTTTTCTATGCAGTTAGCATGTTCAAGTTGGGAAAGCAAAAGCAACTAGGAGTTTATTTGGAAAAAATAGCATGAATTAAGTTATCAAAAGGAGGTAAACGCTGTTCTAGCACCATTGAAAAGCTTGTGGTGAAGGTTGTGAGGTGGGAAAAACGCTATGAGGGTAGGTACATGTCCCAAGGTGTCCTTAAGTGTGAGTCTGATGAACTCAAGTCTAACTCCTGCCAGGGTTCAAGACTCAAGCAAGTAAAAGACTGTCCAAATAAGCATCTGATTTTTCTTCATTTCAATTTAAACCAACCCACCAACCAACCAACCAACCAACCCACCAACCAACCCACCCCTAGGTTTTAGGTGGGTAGTTATTTTTAAAGAAACATGTTAGCTGGCATAAGACAAGCATTAAGGGAAGGAGAGTTTTTATTTTAAAAGTAACCTGTTTTTTCACTTAAGCTTTCTCTCTGCATAGAGTCCACAAGACTAGCTTTATAGATGTGCTGTTGCACAGGGGTCCACATATATATTTAATGCTCTGCTGCGATCTTATATTTAATACTCTGCTGCAGTCTTGAAACATTTCATAACTTTCAAACGCTGCTACGTAATCATTTTTCATGGGACCATACAAATGTATCCAGTGCCATGTCTTGAGTACCTAGTGCCATAATGAGGAAATAAGGTGTGTCATGGAGTGCCCATGCAAAAGGAAGCTACTAAGAACAACGACGCCCCCACTCCCTCCCTTCCACCAGCACGGATTCTCTGCACATTCCTCCACCACATTTCTCTTCTATCCAAGAATTAAACATAAAGACACATAGTTCAGTATCACCTTCTGTTTGTTTTGTCTTTCCAGACAGGGTTTCTCTATGTAGCCCTGGCTGTGCTAGAATTCACAGAGATCCTTGCTTCTGCCTCCTGAGTGCTGGCACTGAAGGGAAGGTTGTAGGTACATGTCCCAAGATGTCCTTAAGTGTGAGTCTGATCAGCTCAGTTCTAACTCCTGCCAAAGTTCAAGACTCAAGCAAGTAAAAGACTGTTCAAATAAGCAATTGATTTTTCTTCATTTCAATTTAAACCAACCAACCAACCCATCCCTAGGTTTTGGGAGGGTAGTTATTTTTAAAGAAACATGTTAGCTGGCATAAGACAAGCATTAATTAAGGGAAGGAGGGTTTTTATTTTAAAAGTAAAATATCCCCTTGATATTTTCACTCTGAGATATGGGAAATTTTTCCTTAGCATCCTAAATTACACACAATTTTAATACTTTATTTTCAATGACTATAAAATAGTAACTGACCTCAAATCAAAATAAATAACTAAGGGCAAATATACCTAAAAATATTTTAATATTTCACCTGGAAAGGATGACATGTAAATGACTTGGAAAGTAGCATTTTAGTTACACTTACAGTCACTGTGGTAGAAGGGGGTGGAGCACAATTTGTAGATGTACCCACTGTTTCAAAGTACAAACATATCCAGACATATGAAGGATAACTAGACATAAATGATAAAAATACAACAACCAACATGTTATTTCTTTGTTAATAAGGAAACAAGTTAAACTTTTCTTTCTAAGGTGAGTTGGGGTTATATGCTGTTTTACTCAACAGTATTGGCAAGTGAGATTGCAAGCAGACTGCTAGTGTTCTTAGACTAAGGCACATATAAAATACAGAACAACAAAACAATAATAATGAATCTGTTTGAGTCACCTTTTAAAAAAGAAATAGTTAAACATTTTAATCAAATTCCTGCCTTTTATAAGCTTTTGTATTTCTAGGACATCATTTTAGGAACAATTAAACAAGTGTTCAGTAAGAAAGTCAAATTCACCTCCCATACAGTCACATTCAAGTTCAATAAGACAGATAAATCTTAATGCTGCACATTGTTGGTTTCAATGAATTTGATTTGGCTTTTAATCATTTTTAAGACTTTACATATTCCAACTAAGTTCAAAAGTGAAAGCAGATATGGCATTTTCTTTTGAAAGAATTTTCCAGCTAAGGCCATGTGCATGTCTGTGTGTGTGCATGAGCATTAAATATAACAATGAATAGCAAGAGTTAACATTCTTCAGCCCCTACATAAACCCAAAAATAAAATAAAAAATAAATAAAGTCAATTCTACTCTTGCACTTCTAAGTGAGGAATGAAGTCTCCGATGCGCTGGCCTGACCTCACAAGAGGCAGGCCAAGTCCATGTTATGATACCTGTCTCAGGGTTTCTGTTGCTGTGATAAGACACCATGACCAAAAGAACTTGGGGAGGAAAGGTTTTTTTTAATCTCTGAGGTCATCACTGAGGGAATTTGGGGCAGGAACTCAAGGCAGGAATCTGGAAGCAGGAACTGAAGCAGAAGCCAGAGAGGAATGCTGCTTGCTCACTGGCTGGCTCCTGCACGTTTGTTTAGCTTGCTTTCTCATACCATCTAGAACTGCGGGGCCCACACCCTTCTACATCAATCATTAATCAAAATTGCCACACGGGCCAATCTAGTGAGGGCATTTTCTCAACTGAGGTTCCATCTACTCAAACAGCTGTAGCTTGCTTTAAGCTGACAAAAACCACTAAGCAGGATAATACCCGTGAAGTCAATGGTAGCAACACACCTACCTTTAGCTCTAGTTAACAATGTACTTTGTAAGTGTACCTTAGTCCAGATCATAAACATCATTCAACAATTTATGTTAGATCAGAAATCATAGCACATTAAAAAAATTATAATATATAACAAGTAAATACTAGAAAAATACATTATAAAACTAGTAGGGATACCAGACAAACTGACAAACAGGAGCCAGGCAGGTGTAGGGAAGAACACAATCAAATAGAACTAAACTCTAACTGGAAACAAGCAAACGGAGGCATCATAAAACTGAATTTCATCTGCGGTGTTCTGGTGGTCACCGTTGACAGACGCACCGCCCAGCCTCGAGCCGACTCCGGCCACACTGTGCTCACGTCACTGCCACCACACTCGTGTCGACCCACTGGCCCTACTTCTCATTCCTACTGTCATTACTCTTCATGACTCATGTATTAAATTACTCTTAAGTCTTTAGATGAATGTTTCCGTCTCCTAACAAAATCTTTTATTCAAAAAATAGTTTCCAAAGCATCACATAAGTCCTTTTAAGAAGGATTTAGAAGGGATTTTGAGCTTGGCATGGTGGCACATGCTTTTAATCCTAGGACACAGGAGGCAGAGGCACACAGATCTCGAGTTACAGCTGCCTGGTCTACAGAATGTGTTCTAGGAGTAGAAGAACTTCACAGTAGAGACCAAAGACACAAAAGGATTTTGCTTCATTATGAAGTAAGTTCCAGCATTTGATTATCCCTGTCTTCTACTTGACTTACTTCACCATCTAACTTGATTCCTTACTCCTCACTCCCAGTATCTTAATAAACATTTCATTTTCCCACAATACTCCCTTCTTTTGCAAGTATGGTTCCTTTCCTCTCTAGACCCTAACTTTCTGTTCCGACCAGCCAACTTTGAGGTTCAAATCAAATGACAATGCTGGGATGGGGTGTAGCTTCTTTTTGATACATGTTTTTAGCATACAAAAAAAAAAAAGACCAACCCAACCCAACCAACCACACAAACAACAGCAATAACAACAAACCAAAACCCCACTGGGCTAAAATTCCAGCATCTAGAGAGCCAATGACAACAAACCCATCCAGGGCGAGTACTCGCCCCGCCTGCCTGTCAGAGCTTCACTAGTCCTGCTCTAAGCCCACCATGTATTCATTCTTCCTCCCTCTCCCTCTACATCCGCATAGCGAGGAGTTCACACGGCTCATCCATGGCACTTGCCCATCTGTCTATTATCACAGTCATGTTTACATGTGTTTCTACTACATGTAAAATTCAATCTACCTCTGTGGTACTCAGCACAATGCTTAGGCCACCAAATGAGCTGTAGGAACGCCTGCTAATGAGTGAGTAATCTGCCAAGCACCTCTGGGTGCTGTTCCTAGCATAATAAAACAATTACTGCATCCTTGTAGGTCATTCTAAAGGGGATAAGGTTACATTTACCCATCCATTTTACAAGGCAAAAATAACATCAAATATATCCTTGGCACTAAAGAACTAATTTTAGAAAATGTACTCAACCAGAACAACTCTTTATGTTGCCCCAAGTCTGAATAAATGACACATTACTGCCACATAAACACAGATTATGTTCTTATTCCTTATACTGAGTGAGTTGTACTAAGACAAGTGACAGCTAAGATATGGATACCATCTCACGGACAGCTTTTAAAAACAAGTTGGAATACACCATATGATCTTTTTTCTCTGTGTGTGAGTCCATGTGCATGTTCAGTCACGTGCATGTATTTAACAAACAAGGTCAAAGGGAAGCAGGATAAACAAGCACCCTTCACTCCTGGGTCTGCTCAGAGGTAGCCTGGCCTAAGCAAGCACCAGAATTGCTGAGGTGTTATTATACAGCACTAAGCTGTGCACTAACCTTAAACAGCTCTAATTTTGAGGGTTATTGTTGCTGATATCCCTTGCTTATTAAACTCTGATAGCAAATATTTCTTATATCATTTCAAAGCTAACCCAGTCAAGAATTATCAAGGCTTTGAATTTCAATGCCGATCAACATTTTCTGTTTATACTCCAGACGACACAGCCTTCAGCACTCTAGGAACAGCGGACATCTGTCAATGTGCAAATCAGTGATGCACAATGAGGAACTTCAACAATGTCCTGGCAGAAAGATCACTTGCCCACAGCATTTCTAGAGCACCAGGAGTGACTATCCTAAAGGTCTCTCAGCCCACTCAGCACCTGATCATTAGCACTTGAAGGAGTATTATATCATTAAAGCTGAAAACAGAAAAAACAAACAAACAAACAAACCAACCAAAAAACCAAAATGACCATTAGTAAGATCCAATCTTTAAAAGTGGATGATTTGAAAAGTAAAGTATTTTTTAAAAAGGACTAATACTAATTTCTAAGCCCCCTTTCTTCTTTAATTATGGTGGGCTGGGCACTTTGGGTAACTAGTATGTACTACTTCTAAAGTGTTATGGAAAATGTGCTACAGAGATGGGCAAATAAAATCCTTCCACAACTACTTTTAGAATTAAAACTATTCCCTCCATTAATTTTAAATAAGTAACTAGAAATTTCCACTTTACATTAGTTTCCAACTTTAAAAAATAATAGCTGGTAGGTAAAAACATGCACAGGTTGAAAGAAATAATGCTGCTGCGCTGCCACAAGTGTTAGGGTTCTAAGATACTACTTCTAACCTATACCAGTCCCTAAACAGAAAGAAATTAGGGCAAGCATCAATGTTGATAGCAACTTCCTGGTCATACTAAGCACTACTTTCTAATGGAAAGAATAAACCATAGCGGGCGGTGGTGGGCAGCCTTATCCAGACTTGGAGGCAGAGGCAGCGATTCTGAGTTCGAGCAGCCTGGTCTACAGCGAGTTCCAGGACAGCCGACTACACAGAGAAACCCTGTCTCGGAAAAAAAAAAAAAAAAAGAAAGAATAAACCAAAAGCACTAGAATGCATCAGATGGACAGATGAACAGGGATAGGCTACAGGTATAAATGTGAATTCATACATGCAAGTCGAGATGTTAGAGTAGAGAAACATCGCATTACGAGTATTTGAATCATCACCAAATTGATATTTTAGGAAGCAGACTTTTCAGTCTAAAGCTAGCTGGAAAGACCTAAGTTAGGAGGAGTATTTCTATCTCTGGAATACCACTGGATTGCACAGAAGATGCCAGGAGCTGACAGCTTCTAAAAGCTCATCTACCACAGGTACCATAGAACTATCAGTCTTGAGAATGTCTAAGCTTGAGTTTGTATTATGTGCATTTGCCTGTCCATGTACATGTGGAGCCAGAGGCTGAGGTTGGATGTTTCTCTTAGTTATGTCTTTACCCTATTTACCTGTTTACTCTGAGATGTTTTCTCACTGAGTCTAAAGCCTGCAGTTTTAGCTGCACACGGTGGTCAGCATCTCTCTGCTTCCCACACTGAGGTTGCAGGTGAGTGTTGCCACACTCACCTTACTTACATGGACACCAGGATCCAATCTCTGATCCTTGCATATGCAGAAAGCACTTTAGGTACTCAGTCACCTTCCTAGCCCCTACTGAAGCTTTTTCTTCAAGACTGGACCACACAAGTAAAACTATTCATGAATGAAAGCTGAACTAGGAAGAAATACACTCAAGTCTTAGAGGCTTCATTCCTACCATTTTTCCTTTATCATTGACCCAACTGTGTGATGTGCTTGTACGGGGTATGGTTTATAAATGAATGATCTATCTATCTTCTATCTTATCTATCTATCTATCTATCTATCTATCTTCTTAAAAAGTTAAGCCTGTTTCTCATAAACCAATGAATCCTTTATAATAATCTAGAACCCTCTAGGGCCATTGTGACACAGACACTGGGAAATAAATAGCCATGTGGAGTTTATAGATACTAATAGGATTCTCTGTCTGGGAAACATTAATTAAAGCTGAATAAAAATATCTTTTTTTTTTTTCTACAATTTTTCTTTTCTCTTTTCTTTTTTTTTTTTTTTTTTTTTGAGACAGGGTTTCTCTGTATAGCCCGTGCTGTCCTGGAACTCACTCTGTAGACCAGGCTGGCCTCGAACTCAGAAATCCGCCTGCCTCTGCCTCCCAAGTGCTGGGATTAAAGGCGTGCGCCACCACCGCCCGGCTGAATAAAAATATCTTAAGTTGGCAAGAGAAAGCAGGAAGTTAACTTTAAATTGGGACACATTATTTCAGTGTCTAAGGAAAGGAAGTAGTTATGGACAGCACCACCCTAGAGTCTTCATAGTGGTGCTCCTTCTTCTTTATGCCTACAACTAACACATACTTGATTTTCTAACACTTCTGACATGGTGGTTAGTATTTAACTAAAATGTCTTCCTTTTCCTTGATGGCCTAGACTTTACCCAGTCCGTTTTATGTTCTTTTTCTTTTTATTAATGAAGGGTTTTGATTTTTGTTGTTGTTTTCATGAGAGGTAATATCAATTACCAGTACCTTAAACTACTATTGTGTTTTGAAAAGTTTTACAATGAGACAAAAGGATTTTTTAATGGAACATCAATTAAGTAGGGGAACACTTCACCCATTAAATATCAGAACAGAGTATGTTGCTCAGTACTCCATGAGACACTCTCAGAGACCCTCCAAAGTCTAAAGCAGTCCTGGTCAATTTCCTTGGTCCTTGCTGTCTCTAATTAGACTCACCAGAATATTCCCCACTTTAAACCCACTTTCATTTTAGAATTATCCAACAGAAATCCAAGAATACAGAATAGTAACTAGGGGGAAAAGACAAGGTCAGACAGTCTTGGTTTGAACTCTAGCGTTGCTATGCAGTAACTCTCCAAGTACAGAAAAATGACCAAACTCTGGAGCACAACTTCCTTACACAATGAAGCCCAGACCTGCGTCTGTCATAGCATTGTCCCTCAGCATCACTTTATGGGGAGCAGGGCATGGTGCTCATGGCTCAGCTGTCCCGTCAGCAGCTTCTCTTGTTGATTCCTGTCTTTTATGTCTACAACTGCATGCCTAATCAAACATAGGTAAAAGAAACCTAAAACTTACTCAGACATCTATACCAGCAAACTAAAACTGTTTTTCTTCTTTGTATATAAACGGTGTCCCTGTCATCTGTATCTCAAATCAATCCAAGAGACAAAGTGAAGAAGCAGAAGGAAGAGCCCAGTATGAACACAGGTGTTTCTGTAGCAGCAAGGACACAGATGTAAATTGTAGGCACAAGGAAGAACATAAAGGCCAGGCACACAGCCACTCAAGGAAGCACATGGTCATGACTTCAGAGGAGCAAGAGAAATAAAAATATTACAAAGAAGATTTTTAAAAAAGATTTGTGCAGTTCTATTTAGAAAAAGAAGTTTAAGATTCGCAAGAAATGAGATTTGGTAAAGCAGGCAGCTTGAAAGAGTACAAATCAAAGAGCAAAGCATTTCACAAGGTGTCAGAAGCATACTATATTAGTAAGCTGAAAACATCTGCAAGAGACATTATCTGAATTAGGAGCATTAAAAGAAAACTACACAGTGATCAAAAGGGGCCATTATTAAGACCTGTCCCCCTTTGAAGATTCAATTTATAGACTAATGAATTATTCTATTTATTTGAGGTTTTATTGTGATTTCCTTTTGTTGTTTTGTGTGTGTGTGTGTGTGGTGATTTCCTTTTGTATAAAGCACCTTTTTCCAAAGCAGCATTACTGTAATCTTTTTCAGGTTTCTTAACCAAGGAGATGATTTTACTAGATCTATTCACAGAAAAGTAAATTCAAAAATCAAAAATAGTATTCTTTTTAAAAGAGTGGAATACAGGCTCAAAAGTTCACCTCAAATGGGTTATTTTCCCCCAAATGAAATCAGTATGAGCCAGATAGAAATAATCATTTATTGAAATCCTATCTAATAGTTTACAAGTTGCTGAAATTTAATGTGTATTCAATTGCTGCTTACGAAAAGGAGCTATAGATATCATGTAACTTATTGGCACCACTGTGGTGAAAACGAAAAGAGTACTGTATCAAACAGATTTGCTGTGATATCTGTTCAGACATACCTGTACCAGTCAAAAGTCCAGCACTCTTCCTTCGTGCACAAGCGCGTAAGTGGTTGGACAGGCTAACAGCACTTGTAAACGTCGTATTGCAATGCACACATGTAAGCTTCACAGGCATACCTATCATTCAAAAGAAAACTATAATCCAGTTCTCACTTCAAAAAGGGAAAAATGTTCTTAGCTTAGTGTGTGCATTAAAGTACCTTATGAAGATGGCTTTTAATTGCTCATTGAGTTAGCTTAGCTGAAATTAAGGAAAGGGAGTTAACTCTTAGTAGCTGGCAGTTAGTACGGAGAGCCAGGCTACGCTCCTTGGGAGAGTGCAAGGGGAGTGGCCAGGACCTCCAAGCTCCTCTAGGTTGAACCCACTATTACTTCCTTGCAGAGTTCTGTGTCACACAGATCCTTTCTTAGACATACTAAAATCCAGTCCTGAGATTTGAATAGCACAGTTCTGTTGGGAAGGTTCAAAGCGTTTTACCAATAAAAAGAATTAAAAAGTAGTTGAGAAAGTGGTAATTAAAGTGTTTTACCCAGAAACCGTAAAAGGCTTGATTGTAAATGAGGCCCTGTGATGAAGGCTAGAGAGGAGGTGGCGACACCACGGAGCAGCTGCTAGACACGGCGTTTCATTCAGGGCATTTTACGTTCATTACTCTGAATGCGCCATCAATAATGAAAGCTAATGATTTTAAGGGTTTTTTTTTTTTTTTTTTGCTAAGATCTTAGCACTAAATCAATGATCAACAAGTCAATACCACTACAGGAAAGGAAACATGTAGAAAAATAAACTCTAAGCATTCAGACAGCCCTCACCCCCTACAACATTACAATAGGTGTCTCAACAGTGCTATGACGGCCACAAGAAACAACACATCACAGTCAGCACAGCCAACATGGTCGCTCAACTTCATCATTCTTAAAAAGAAAAAAGATCACTGCTAACTTCAGAAGACCCTTCATACGGAAGAGAGCGCCTACTAACCAGAATGCTAAATCAGAGAGAGGATGTCTTACACTACTGACATTACTCCAAACTAAAACGGCAATACAAATATGGAGATACTCAGTGCTTGCCAAGAAGCAAACCAGTAATTTGATCCTTTATTAATTAATACACTGTCCAATTTCTATTTGGCTAAGAACACAGTCAACATAGGCTCATATATATAAATCTTCAACATCCTTAGCCTCAAAACAAATGAACAAACCAACCAACCCCAACACCCTTCTAGTGTTTAAAGTATAAACCAGACTTGAGAAATCAAACCAGCTCTTCACATCAGTTCCTAATACATTCAACGCACCCCTTCAACGGGAAGTGGAGGCAGCACCAAGCCAAGCGCCTGCTGCAGTAGCGCACAACTGCGAACCTCAGAAGGTTTGTATTCACTATAGTTCTCTAAGGTCACACAACACAACAAAGCTTCAGGGAGGAGACTCCTGTTTGGGTTAATAGTATCAAACAATAGGTACCATCCTTTGGTCTAAAGAAGCTGTTCTGTACTGCCTTGCCTTGCCCAAGTAGAGGGACACCAGCAACTCAGTTCTGAATACATCACTTGGTAGCATTGGTAGAAACACGTCAGGTCTTCCAATACTGCTGTGCTGCTAAACATGAGTTTTATGGGTCAGTTGGCTTGGTGTAGGGGTAGGGGAAGGGTGTGTGTGCACATGCATGCCCGCGCATGTGTGTTCTGCTTTTGTTCTCAACTTACATTCAGATCAAGAATGAAGCAGAGACTCAGTGCTGCTGGGCATCCTCTGATGAGCCAGTGTGCCCTGCCAGTGCAGCAGTTTCAACAGGAAGATGCTCAGAAGGCACTTCACATGGATGCTCCACCTCACAACACACAACTCAACTGTGTTGACAGACTCGCAAGCATCCTTACCTGAGTGCATAGTCAAGTCCATTTTTTGTGGCTGATAGTTCAAGGGACTGTCTTCGTTTAATGGAAGAACACATTTCTGAATAAATCTCTTTCTTGCTGTCTGGTTATGGATCTTGTGAGGAGAAATAGCAGAATTCCTTTCTTCACCTAGCCTTCTACTTTTAACAAGTTCTATCAGTGTAAGAGACTGGCTCTTTTTCCCACTGGGCAGTTCAGGTTTTGTTTCGTCACACTCACTTAAGAAATTCAGCCCTTCTTCCTCTGATGCAGACACTGAGAGAGCCTCTGTCTTTAGGCCATTGTGGTATTCATCAAGAGGTAAGACATTGTGAGATAGGAAGTCATCGCCTGAGGAGAGTTTCTGAGCTACAAACGGTCTGGGGATAATGCGGCGACTGTTGAGCGCCTTCAGGATCTTTTCATACTTCTCTTCATTTTGCATCATCTCGTTCAGAACACAGATTGGAGATTTGTGAGCATCCCATTTAGTTTTCCCAAGTCTTTTCAGATGGCCTCTGACATGATTTGATAACCCAATCTTTGTGTCAAACCAACCACCACAGAGCTGACAAGTATGTTCGGAAGTAGTTTCAGACTTCTCTATAGCTAAAAAAAGATTTTTAAGAGTAGTATCAGACTCTTACAATTCACTGTAAATGAATAAACTCATAAATGGAAATTGTGTGATTCTAAAAGGACCAAATTCAAACACAATTCTCAACTCCTCTGAATCTGAATAGATTATGAGGCCCCACCTATCTCCACAGTGAACTTACCTTTTCTAACTCGTTTCACAGGTGTCCCTGTACCAGTTCTTTTGAAATGCTGCATCTTGTCACTTGTGGCTATTTGTTCTGGTGATACAACATGACGGGCTTCATAGCTTAATCCTGCTCTGTGAAGATGTCCTCGGACGTGATTTGACAGCCCAACACCAGTTTCAAATGTTGCTGGGCAATAAGGACATGACTTCTTCTCAAGAGACAAATCAGTCCAATGAAAAACAGAACTATGCTTTGACAAAGGCGTTTCTGCATTTTCCAGATGCTGAGGGTCATGCATATCCTGTAAGAAGCTGTTAGTGCCACCGTCTTCATAATATTCAAAATAGAAGCCATCATTCTGATCGTAACTCAGGGCAGCACTGTCTCCAGGGCCCTGGCCTTCCATCTTGCTTTTAAAGAGGGGCAATAAGTTTACATGTTCTTGACTAAGGTCACTGTAGGTTTCTTCTTCCATGGCCTGTGTAGTGTAGTCACCTAGCTCAACGTTATCCCAGGAACTGTCATCTTCTGTTTCATAACTATCTTTCTTATCAGAATGAAGCTTTTGCAAAACAACAACAGTCATTTTATGCAGAAAGTCAGGGTAGCTATCTAAGTCCTCTCCCCCAGAGCTTTCCTTCTTTGCAGCTTTAATTACTCTTTTTACAGCTATACGCTTGTAGTCTTTCTCATTTTCTGGCCTTTTGGTGTCTGAGTTATGAGGGTCTGAAATAAAATTATTATGAGAATTACTTGATGAAAACAGATGTAAAGAGTTTAATGAATTAACCTCTTTTTTGAAAGGAAGTGGGTATGATTCACCTGATTTTCTGATCGTCCGGTAGTTGTCATACTTGTGGCTATATAAATAACCGTCTGCCTTGGCGTTAGATTTTTCTCTTAGGGCCTGATGGAAATACTTCGGGTTTTGGTCAGTGCTGCTTTTAACCATAACATTCTTGTTAGGAGACTTGTTTTGATTACATGCATTTACACCAGATTGGGCAATGCTTTTCCGGGCTTTTTGTATTCTATGTGGCCGCTTATGAAATTTTGAAAAATTACTTGACTGTGAGCTTGATCCAAATGTTCGTTTAGCATCCTGTTTTAAAGCAGAGTTCTTTGGAAACGTACTTGACTGCTGTTTAGCTAATGTCTTAGTGCTATCAACATCTACAGGCTCCTCAAGGCTGTCACTTTTTCTTTTGTCAAGTCCAAGAGGATTACCAAAGGAATCAACACACGATGGGGAATGCAAATACTCCATGTGCTTCTTCAGAATACTTCTGGCTGAAGTAGTGAAGGGACACATCTTACATAGGTATGTAGCTGGCTTTTTGGATGATCCTATAACAGAGTCTTTCATCGAAGTCTTTTTTGTGTTTTTCTCTGTGTGACTTCTGAACTGGCGACAGGACACTTGACTGCTGCTCCATGGGCGGTGCCCCGATGGCACTCCAGCTCACTCTCGGTCACTGCCATGAAGTTACACTCCTCACAGCAGTAGTACCTTTTGTCTTTCTCGTGGGTTTTAGCATGTTGCACAAATGTCTTAGGGCAATTGGTACCAAACACACACTGAGGGCACTGTAGTCGAGCACTTCTGCCTTCATCTTGGAGCTCTTTCAATTCACGAATTTCTTCCATCAGCTTCTGCCGTCTTTCTTGGTGAATGATCATATGTTTCAGCAGTGAATTACGATCTCGAAATGTCCGTCCACATTCTCTACAAGCATATGGCCTGGGGACATTAAGGTGGCGAAAGTGACTATTCCCATCTAAATGATACATCATATGCCTGTGGAGATGCTTTTTCTCCCTAAAATTCACATTGCACTTTGTACAGGGGTAGAACGATGGCTCTTCAGTACTCAAAGTAACAGGGGACTCAGAATCACTCTCTTCACATTTCTTTTTTAAGGTATTTGAAATTAAAGTGCGAGTATGAACAGGTGAATTATCTTCTCCACATTTATCTGAGTTATAAACTAGATGCTGAAAACTGTCCACAGACTCAAGTCTCCATCAGCTGACTCGGGTTTCACTTTTGATAATGTGTAGTTCTGTGAGTCTATTGCTTGTATCTCCTTATTTTGCCCTAGAAAGTCGACTTGTAGAATTTTTGATTTCCCAGGTGCACAGCCTGAGTCACTGAAGCAGTCCTCTGTGTAGCGAGTGATCTTGCTCACATCCATTTTTCTCTTTCTCTTTTTGTCTAGACCTACTACTTTAGAATGAGCTGGGGGTTTATCCATGGTCTCTTCACTAGTCATAAGAAACTGAATGAACTCTTTTTGGGATCCCAGTTTGTATCATTCTCTGACCTAAATTCATCTGTACCTGAGGAAATCACTGCTAACGTGCTGACACAGTCGTCTCTGACCACTGTGTCATCACCCTGACCCACCTCTGCTTGACTTAGTAAAGTGCTCTCTGACTTCATGCTATTCCCTACTGAATTCTGAACATCACAACCAACTAAAGCAGAGGTAGGTACTTTTTTAATGGAATGGGTTGGATTCTTAGTATGGGCTACATCTGATAACAAAAACAGAACTTGGTGTTGACTTGCTTTTTGTGGTGTAGACAGCTGATGATCAGCTGCTGCCTTCAAAGTGGAGCAAGATTCTGTTGTTAGCTGATCTGTGGGCTGTCCAGTGGTTAATGAAACACTACCTTCATTCATACTGGAAGTCTTTGTTGAGGAGGAGCGTGAGACTGGTCCATTAACTACAGCTCCTGTAGGCAAGGTAAAGTTTTCACTAGGAACAGCAGGAGTGCCGGCAGGGATAAACAAAACAGACTGGCCTCCACTTAAGGCTTTTTCTGATTGATCCTCTAACAATTCTTCAGACAGAGTCAATGAACAGTTTTTCTGAAATGATGTCTGACAATCTTTTGGTTTAAGAACTCCACTGTCTGTCTCAGAGATAAAATTGTTGTCATCTTGAAGTTCTTCTTTAGCACCAGTAATGTCGGTGTTTATCTTCAAATCATCCATATTGTTGGCAAGACCATTTAACACATTTAGTCTAGAAAATGGAAAACAAAAATTTAGATTTGCATCAAAGAAATGCTATTGGAATGTGTGGAAAATTGGAGTATACATTTTCATTGGTTTAATTTTCTATTCTTTATATATTTAATATTAATAACTTTATAGGAAATAGAAAACACTTCAAAAATGAACCACTTTAAAAATATTTCAAAGCAAATATTGCTACTTCTGCTTTCTAGAAATTAAGTATCATACATACACAAACTGCCTAAGGAAATGCAGCATATACTTATATACAATATTATTGAATGCATTACACACTGAAAAAGTTTAAAATATCATGCATAATTTTATAATAATAAGAATTCTCTGCTTGAACAGATTTCCTAAGGATAATTACTCCATATAGTAGAAGAACTGAAATCATCAAATGTTGTAAAGAAAAACTACCTGAAGCTCATTTCTAAAAGAAGGTAACAAAACACTTCAGGGTAAACAACGTGGGTCAATTATAGTAATTGCAATCAACATCACTGGCTTACTTACATATAAACACTAATTTTTACTTCTAAAATATTAAAACTGTTTTGTTCAAGATAGTATTCTGTCAAAATTCTACAAACTGCCTCATTCATAAGGTTCTAGTCATTCTTTATCCAAGGTATTCTTAATTATAAGTTACTAATGTTAAATTCATACTCTGAGATCTCAAATTCTCGGCATTTGTGAAAAGCAATTATGCCATTTATAATCTAACAGTAGTGTAGAGGCCTAGAACTTTCTTATGTCATAAGTAGTATATTTCATACATAATGTAGACTAACATGGCAAAGTGCTTTTGATCATGTATTGATCTGTTCTAAGAAGACAAAAGAATCTTAAAAGAAAGTAGCGTATTAGGAAAGGAGCCATAGGAGGAGGAAAAGGAGCCGTACGAAGCTGCCCTGTGAGGCAACGATCACTCCTCTACCTCACACGGCGCTCGCTCTTCCACAAGGCTCTTTAAAAAGTGGACACACTGCACTGCAACTGCTTGTCCTTAACTCATTAAGGGAAGACACACAACCTGGTCACCATCAGGTTTCGCTGAACCATGAAGCAAAGGTGCGAGGAGTGTTTGTTGAATAAAGGACTAAGTGTTAAATAGGTAAAAATGTAACTGCAAAATCAAAAGAAAAAGAAAAATAACTTTCTATCTTTAAATCTCACCATTCCATTGGAATACAAATCCTACCATGGTTCTGGACTCTTGAGTTAGCAACTGCAATGGTGCCTAACATGCACTGGTGTAACTTCAGTGACAGCTCACTCGTGCTCTATGCACTTACTAAGCACTTGGCTAGACACTGCTTAGTAAGGACAGGACAGACTTGGTTTCTGCTTTGAAGATAAAAATATATCCTTCACATTATCTTTGCAGTGTTTTTAATTTGTATAGTGAACAATACTATTTAAGACAGCAGAGTTCTAAAATTCAATTCAGAAATTAAGATATTTTAAATAATTTTCACTTGGAGTACAAATTTCATGTTCTGTAAAACATTAACTCTAGCACAAAAAGAAAGGATGTGAGTAACTGTCTCATTTCATAACTTATAGAAACATTCTTCTTTCAACAAAATGCTTAATAAATGCATCAAAGATTACAAACACGTTATCATAAAGCTCTTTCCTTGGCATTATTTATACCAACAATCGTTATTCCTTCCCTCACACATTTTAGAATTCTGCTTTGAAGCTGGCAAACTTCCACAGTATAAAAATAGACTTCCAATAAGATCATATTCAACGATATCACCCCAAAATGGTGCTAATGCAGCACCCAGCAGGAGTCTCCATCACAAACACAAGTTAAAAATGGGCAGCACATAAACATGTGTGAGGAAAGAGTGGGGCTGATGCTGTCCTGGTACCAAACCCTGGTATTTCAGGCCAAGTTCAGGAAAACAGTAGCCCGCCTCAGTACCAACAACCTCGTAACGCTGCGATGGATGACAGGTTTTTAACTAGCCTGAAAGACACTTTCTGTTTCTATTTATTATAATCACAGAGGTAGTCAAATATATGCTCAGTCAATTTGAAGCCTGTATTAGCTTTTCTCAACAGGAAGCAACGTTGCTAACGAAGTGGTAAATTCAGTGTTAATGAGTGGCTTCACTGTTACCACCTCAGAGGTAAAGCCTTCCATGTTCTGTGTTCTACCCATCTGTTCTGGTGTTAGAGGTTGAAGGATGAACAGACGCCTTCCATTTAAAGCAACTTCACTGGTGCCCCCTGAACAGCAGGGTGACAAACTAGGAGAATATCATGTTGATTTGAAGGCTGCATCCTTGTTACCAGAATGGCTTAATAAGATCTCCTAACTTCACATTCAGAAGACACCAAGCCATTTTGCCCAAAAACATATTAAAAATACATGTGTAAAACCTATTTGGTCCACAAAACATATCTACAGTAAACAAAGGAAACTAAATCACACTGCTGAAACATGAAAGCAGGGCTTTACCAGCCAGTTTTTCTTCATGTCCACAAAATGAAATGTGACTAACTATCTACTAATTTCTCTACTAACTAGCTACTGATCTTCTCTACTCAGGAGAAGTTATAAGGCTTTCTTAGACCACTGAAAATGGCAATTTATTTCATCAACTGGAAAACATGCCGTAAGAAATGGAGTCTGCAAGTTGGTGTTTACAAACAGCTAACATTTTTTTCTGGGTTTAATTTTCCAATACATTCTGACTATAAAATGCTTTAAGTATTTATACAAATTTCAGGGCACAATGAAAAATAATACATCATTACATATGAAGGATGTGTAATATCATTACATCATGAAAAATCTGTAATTTTCACCTACTTCCTTGGATTAAAAGAGGACTGTGTTCATCCAGATAAAAAAGCATTTGCTTTATAAACTAATTTAACACTTTTTCAAACAGTTCTTGACTACCTCTATATAGACAAGCACATACAGCTGAGGCACTGACACCAGTTTGTTGCTGTAACAAAAGAAACATATTTGTAGGTAAGTATTACTCAGTGAATTTAAGGAAGCTATTGAGGGATAGCTCAATAAGCTTTATTCCAGAGGGCCCAGGTTCAATTCCCAGCACCCATATGGCAGCTTACAACTATTTGTAACTCCAGTTCCAAGGGATCCAATGCCCTCACACAGAGAAACTTGCAAGCAAAACCCAAAGTACATAAAAAATAAAATATTAAAAATATATTTTAAAAATAAATATAAAGGAAGCTAACAAATTTTAAACATACAATAATGGTATAAAGTTTAAAAGATTTCAATATTTAAGAGAACTTGAATTTGATTAATTCAAAGTACCACTTAAGATTCTTTAAAATACTGTTTAGATAGCACTATTAAAATCCTTCGATAATCATAGAACCACAGAATCTTCTTAACTGAATTTAAACATATTCTTTTAAAAATGCATACACTTTTTTTTTTAAAGCTGCAAATGGGGGTTTAAAATCTACATAAAGCGTACTGCAGCTTCTAGAAGCATAATGAGTTCTGCAGCTATAGCTGCCTCTAGTCATACACGGTAAGTGCTGCACAGCACAGAGGTCAGGTCTGTCTTCAAGATGACAGACCATCACTTACACGCCTCAAGCTAGTCTTATTGTCTCAGAAATCTCAAACATCAGTATTTTTGCAAACTATCAGCACTTGCTATAACACCCTCACTACACTGCATCTTGAGGTTACTACAGAAGAAATGAGGTGATAATTGCATATTAACATAATTATTCTGTAATCCCTCTGAGCAAGCTTCCTAGGTCACTCAGTAATTCAGATTAGATACAACCTTCTTGTCATCAAATCTATGCTGTCCACTTTCTGTTCATGAATAATTCTTTTTTGATAAAAATTATCTTAATTTCATTCTTTTATGTACATTATTAATTGTATTTATTGCAAGTAGGTTAACATTTTGTAGATACTTATTACATAATGCCAACCTTTGTCATATAGTATAATTTCACATAAAATGTAGCATAATTTTGCCCTCATTCTAAGTTCATTAGTTAACTGTATTACACTGCTATAAATAAATTATAATGTTGCCCACTAGCTGAGTTCTAGTCAGGTTTTCACAAACCCTATGTTCATTTACATTATCGTTAGAACACATGACAACTTCAGCTAGTAAGGTATAAGACTGAGCCAAAGAGAGAAAACCATTCACAAACTGTCAACTGCAAAATAAATCCCAATAAACTACATTTAAATTACTTTAGTATTTAAGCCTATAAGTACTATACACAATGTAACAACATACAAACCTAATTCTCACCCAGATTCTACTAGAAGACAAAGTATAATCACATCAACCGGGTAGTATCTTAATGTGGATGGGCTGTCACACTGACTGGAAATACTATAAAAAATAAACAACTTACAAAAATAGAAGCGAACACTAACCACCATGCCATATGATAAAACAAAGAATGAAGTTAGTATGCTTAGCTTCACAACCCACAGGGTTAATAATCTATAAACTATTGAAAGCTTGTCATAGAAAGCAGAACATGTAGTCAATATGTTCAGATTATAAAGGATAGAAGTTCACCTTAAAATTAAGCAAAGTCAGGAACTCTTGATACAGAAGATGGCTAGCTTTATCTAACAACCAACTCAAATAGCTCAGCAGGAAGCTCTTCACCAGAAACACTGAACAACAGAACTAGAGGTTGAAGATCAAGTAACATGATCCTTTCCAGTATGTATGACAATGTAAATTCAAGTTAATTTAATTGCATCACTAACCAGCAACACTATTTGAAACTAAGAGGAGAATTTAACTACAGGACCTTAAACACTCTCTAAGTTCAAAACTATTGGAAGCAATCTTTTAATAACAACGGTAACACACTGATATGATGGCCCTCAGGCAATAAGAGAGAACGAGTGCTAAGTGTGGAACACAGGAGAACCACAGAGCTGTCTGCCTCTGACCATGAACACTTTTAAGACTCCTAAGGCCAAATGGTGAACATGTAGATAACTACAAAAATGCCGAGGTGTGATGGGGCACACCATAAAACATAAACAAATATCGTACATAGTCAAATTAGACATAGTCTTGCTTTCATTGAAAATAGCTCAAGGTAAGACTTCAAGGAGTCTCTGTGCTGCTTACAGCACCCATGTGCAAGTGACAGAACTCACAAGAGTCATATCTGTCCTTCCACCATGTGGCTCTAGGGACAGAAATGAGGTCTTTTGGCTGGTGGCAAGTACCTTTACTCACTGAACTACCTCACCAACTCCTTTCCTACACTGTTATCTTACTACTTCCTGGACTTAGACTTAAAACTCAGAAATCAGAAATTCAACACTACTAGATGTACTAGGAAATGCTCATCTGGTTCTGTAAATCTGACCAAGAACTCACGTTAGGGGAGATCCTAACTACTGTCGTTTTGCTAGATGGACATAATATCAAACTGTCCTCTAAATACCCACAGATTAGAGCAGATCTCAGAGCCAACCAGATATGCTTGTACAGTGGATGAGGTTAGCATGCACACTCAGCCAGACAGAACACCTGCACCACCACCCAGTCCTGCCAAGAGTCAGGGAGAGAGGAAAGTCTAAGAGCTGGGGGCCAGGAAGGACCGTCAGAGTAACACACTGTCCTCTGGTCAGGACTGCTGCAATCATCAACTCTCAGCAGCTGGCTGCCTGAGCACAGCCTGTACAAGACGAGCCAGGCAGCATTTGAGCAGAGGGACTCTTGACAGATGATGGCTTCCATGAAGACAGTCAAGTTTTCTTTAAGCAGGTGGCCCCTGGTAGGTTGATATGGTAATTAAATATATGGCCTCACACTCTTGAATACATGGACAGCACAAATCAAACTCAGTAAGGATGGATCTAGGAGTTGGGGAGGAGGTCACTATGATCAAAATACATTACATACATGTATGAGATCAAATAACTAATATAAATATTTTGTAAATTTAAAAATCCTAAAGGTTTTGTAGAAATGTTCCCCTTTCAACTCATCTTCAATTCATGTGAAATTTCAAAAAGCCCTTAAATAGCAAAACTAGTATTAAAAGGACAAGCCAAGTCATCTGATTTCAAGTCGCTACAAAGCTACAGTAGTTGAGTGGCAATGGTAGAGAGCAGCGATGCAGACTGATGGGATCTATTTCAGAGTCCAGAAATCAAACAATACATTAATGATCCATGGCAAACTCATTTTCACCAAGGTATTAAAAACATTGAGCATGAAAAGAACTGTCTTTTGAGCCATCAGATATTAAAACAAAATGATCAACACTCTGAATACTTGGCACTCAGAGAAAAGGCAGGAGGATCTCTCTGAGTCTTTGGCCAGTCTGGTCTACACAGTGAGCTTTAGGTCAACAGCTGTATTCAGTGAATTCATGTCTCTAAAAACAAAAACAAGCAAACAAAACAAAAAACGGATTCTGAATATAAGAGTCCAATTTGCAAAAAACTCCTAGAAGATGGCATGAAATATGGATTCTTTGGCATCAAAAGCACAGGTGGGGGGAAAAAACTAATATGGACTTTATCAAAATAAAGGACCTATGTAGGGAACAGGGGTGCTCACCTTTAATCCGAGCACTTAGGAGACACAAGCAGACAGATCTGAGTTCAAGGATAGTCTGGGCTACAGAGCAAGTTCCAGAACAGCTACACAGAGAAACTCTGTCCTGAATGAATGAAAACCTTGTTTATCAAAGGGCATTATTTAAATGTATTAGATAAATGTTAAATAGTCAAGATATATAAACAGGTTAACAAAAAGGACAAACAACAGACTTGATCAAATTGTTTGTTTAAAGAAGATCTACAAACAGCCAACAAGCCAATGAATAAATGTTTCATTTTATGGTCATTGAGGAAGTAAAAATCAAAGCCTCAAAAAGAAAATTTTCATATCCATAAGATCCTTAACTTTAACAAACAATACACCAGAAACAACCAGTATAGAGACCAATGTGACTCAGAGACTCTCACACATGGATGATGAGAAAGCGAAGTGCTCATCTGCAGAAAGTTAGGCGATTCCAAAATGGCTAAATGGAAACGCGTGGTCCAGCTGTTTAACATCTAGATAATCGATAATCTCAGCAAAAATGAGAACTAATGTTCAGAGAGATTTGATTTCCTGTACTTGCAGTAAACCTGGAGCCAGTACTCACGGGGAAAACTTACACTGAAATATGTACAGCTTGTATTTACAAAAGCCAAAAGATACAATAGAATGCTATTCAACCACAAGTAAGTAGCTAATCATAAAAGGTCATCAGAGACAGAAGTGACACACAAAGTAAAGGTGGAAGGGAGAATTGCAAATGGTCATGTAATAGGCTGTGTATTTTATGGAGTGACCAGTGACTCGGACCATACAAGCTGATGGTTACCTCCAAATGCAAATACACCATACATCAAAGAACCATACACTAAAAACTGTTAATTATGTCCTGTGAATTATTTCAAATTTTAAAGAGAACAATCATAAAATGTGGTACATTCTGTCAATATCTAATGATGTGGAAAAATTTTTGCTTTCTAGATCTCTCCAAAACTACCTAGACAATCCCCAAGTCACATAATGGGTTCTTTGTAAGGTTAAATTAACAAGGTGTCCCAAATGCATGGTCTTTCTAGTTGGAACAAGGGAACAACTTTTTCTATTGTGCTTTGTCAGGTCTTTCTGGCTAGAGAGCACTCAACAGCAACAACAGAAGCCAGGACAAAGGGCTAGCATCCTAGTGCAAACAATACCAGTAACAGGAGGAACAGTAGGCAGAGAGCTCAGGGGCAAAGTGTCTCCATCAGTTCATGCGTCAGACAATAGCACTGGGGAGCAGGCATGAAGAGATAATTAAGCTGTGAGGAGAGTTGTCTTGGGATGAGTTATTCAGAGGTGGGGGGGGAGTGGTCAGGATTCTGCTCTCCCTATTGCCCATGTGATGCTTCAGCTGCACCTCAAGAAGGCACTCAACAGGAGCAACCTGAGTTCTGGCCTTCCTAGTCTATGCTGCCAAAGAGACCTCTGTTCATCATAAATGAACCAATCTGGGGTTATTCTTTTACAGCAGCACAAAAGCTGGATAAAGATAAATGAATGACTGTGGAATTAAATATGTCTGTAATACAAAACTGAGTAAAAGAGGAAAGAGAATACAAGTGGTATTCAAGTATTTTAGATCTCTGCATTCTCTAAAAAGATTAAAATGACTTAATTAAATTAAAATCTTACAGACAAGAATGCAGTTGTAATCCTCAACGGTAAGTCTCAAAAGTGTGCTGTGAAAACCACTGGGGTCCCCGAGGCTCTGCACAGGAGTCCTCAAAATTAAAGCAGTTTTCATACTAACACCTTCCTTGCCTTTTTACTCTCCTTTCTCCTAAGTGTATAATGCAATTTTCCAGAGGCTGTATGACTTGTGACATCCCAACATATTTAAAAAAAAAAAAAAAAAAGGCAGGTATAAGAATACAAAAGTCTTCAATTAAGACATTAAAAAGATTTCTTAGATGTAAAGTAATGCTAGTCTCACTAAATTTCTACTAGAAAGTATATTTTATAAAACTGCATTATATATGCAAACATGTTTTGAAATACTATCTTAAGTGTTTATATACCTTCTGCTCACATTCACATACAATAGCTATCATTCTCCACTGCCTGGGGACACCCTGGACTGTCCTACTCGGTGAACAGGGTAAGGACAGCTATGCCACTACGCATCTGTGAGGCAGAAATCCCCGTGATACCTGGCCTGCTCCTAGATAACTGCACTGAGGTGGAGACAATGATAGACCCATTTAGACAAATCAGAGTTTTATAAAGGGTCAACAAAGAATTTGAGACTCACTGACCTAAACTGAGATAACATTCATAAAAACTGAAACCTTAAGACCATATCATGAAGATACTGATTCTACTTCACAGTAACAAATACAATTTTATAAAACCTAACAAATAACAAACATGGCTGGAAGTGCAAACAACAGAGAGAGCTTGTACTTCTTGTATACAGACTTACATGTCATGTAAGTCAAGGCACTGGGGCACTGATACCAGAGTAAGGTGACCAAAGGTAAAACACAGAAAGAGAAACAAGTCCATGTGTGTAGGTGCAATCACCTTTTTTATGACAAAGTAACACATAAACAGCAAGTCTTTTTTTAATGCATATAAAATGTGTATTTATATGAAATGGTGACACAGTTTGTAAAAATCAATTCTAGCCAAATAGTAAAGCTACTAGGCTAGTTTCCCAACCATATTGCCAATGGTGTTGGCTAGATGACTGTTCTGTGTGTACTGTAGATGCTTACCATGTGGTAGTCTGTATGCTCCTTGTAGCATCCCTAACCCAGATACAGGATGCCAAAGTTCTCTATCCATTTGCTTGTGAAAGCAGTGCCAAAGCAGAGATGTGGGACCAAAGAGAAGAGAATTGCCTGCAGTTGAGAACCACCATTGTACAACAAAAGAGACTATAGATCTTCACGTCCTTAGAACAGGAAAGAAAACAACACAAGGAACACTGCCTAGAAAGCAAATGAAGACCTACTGGACTACACTAAAATGAAGGACTCTCTGTTTCACAAGGCAACAAGACAGTGAAAGTCTGGCCTAAGTAGGCTTTGGGTATGTTTTTGTAATAAGTGTAACTAGCAGTTTCTATCTAGAAGCAAGCACACTCATAAAAGGAGTGGAGGATCCTAATGAGGAGAAAAGAGAAGATTAACTGTAACTATCACACAAGCACACAAGCAAAGAGGTCTGGAGAAATACCTCAGCAGTTAAGAGCATAGGGTGCTCCTGCTGAGTGTCTGAATCTAGTTCCCAGCACCCACACAGGACAGCTCTCAACTGTTTACTAACTCCAGCTCCAGGAGATCAATCATCTCTTTTGGCCTCCCTGGGTACTTGTGCAGCACCCAGTGTATATATTTGTGCATATACTAGTGTATATACTTTATGCACTGTATCTGTGTGCACTGTGTACAATCCTTTACTAGAGCTGTGCATCTGGAAACACAATTACTTCTTCCACTTCAACTCTACTTTGTACATGACAAATAAAAATGCATAAACTATTTTAGAAATTATTGTTGGATCCCTCAATATGCTGTAGGGAGACTTAATTAAGAATGCTTAATTCTCTTTGTTTTCCAAATATGTGTTGTACCTTGATTACCTAAACACAACTGTTTCTTAGCTTCTTAAGAAAATATAAAATGCTCACCCTGAAAAAATTGCTAATAAAGAAAGCTTGAAAGAGCTTTCTAATAATTAAAGTTATTTTTTTATATTTAAACTAAGAAGGAGACTTAAGGCCAGATGACACACAGCATCTGACTGACGGAGGTTTCCTGCAGAGACTGCCCACGTCCCATTAAACTAAGCCTTGGCTTAGACTTTATATTTCATGGCATAAACCCTACTTTAGGGTACCTGTAATTATCTTATTTATAAATCAGAATCAAATACAACATCAAGTTTCTCATCTTAGTTTCTTCCCTGAATGTAATCATGTGTAGCAGCATACAGTTAACATAACAATCTAACTCATTTTTAAGCCATGTAGTGCCACCAAGTGGCAACAGTTATTTTTTTCTAAAAATACATCAAGTAATTGAAGTTAACTACAGAATTTATCAAAATGGGGGAGAGGATCAATCTTACAATTCTAGTCAAAGTTGAGAAATCAAACTTATATCTCTAAAGAAGTACATGGCACCATCTAAGAGTTATCAGCTTACAACTCTTCTGGAAGTCGAGTCCTACTTAATGTGTCAACTCTAACCACTCACTATGTCATAACCGACTTTACAGACTAATGACACACAATAAAACAACGGAAAGCTTTCCTAACGACCTTTTACCCTCATTTAAATCTGGGGAAACAATCAGGAAAAACAGGGTTAAGTGACTTCTGACATTAGTAACCTAGGACTGCTACAACCAAGTCTTATAGACTGAGTAGCTTAAAAACAAACAAACAAACAAAAAAGCAAAAACAAATGTATTGTGTCACAGATCTTAGGAATACACAAGGTGTGGAAAGGGTTGAGAACAAACTTCCTCACATCAAAACCCACCAGCCACAACTTATCAGACCTACTCTAATAATCTACTTTAATTTGATTACATCTGTAAAGGTCTATTTCTTAATAAGGCCATACTCTGGGGGATAGGAGATATAGAGTTTAATGTGTAGCCTTCAAAGAAAATCCACAATTCAATCCAAAACATGACACCTTCTGCATTTGACATTTTTTCTTACTTAAAAGAACAAAAACTAATTTAAATCACAGAATGCTATTTTAAATTATTAAATTTACTAACTTATTAAGTTATTAATTGAATTGAAAATTTGTAGCATAAAATCATATGAAATATTAAAGCAGTGACTATCATAAAGCTCACGTTCAGTTTACTTCTGGTATACTTAGTAAAAAACTTCAAACTACTTTACTCATTTCTCTCACTTTATTTTAGTCTCTCTGTTGTTCTTTAGCCATGTTCCAAGTATTCTGCCCTCAAGTACTGCCTCCAAATACACATATGGATCACCCCTGTGCCTAGCTATCTCCAGATTTTCTTAAAGCATCCTATATAAAGTATAACAGCACTCTTAGTAACTGTCCCTGCTAACACACGGTGCTATAACACTGGACATATCGTGTCCTTATATCTGATCATGTTATTCTCCTCTGACTGTAAAGCAAGCTTCTGGAGAACAGGTTTTCTTCTTCACAGATGGATAGATGCTCCAACATTTTAGAAATACCAGAGACTATCCAGGTTGGTTAGCTGTCTCTACAAACTATAAAAGATTTGGAAGCTATGTCTTTGTACTTTCTATATATTAAGGTAATTCCTTCTCAGATCTCTGATGGGATTGAAGACTAATTATAGTCTCATAATTAAAGTTAAATTATCTAACATTAAGGAAGATATTCCAAGCCGGGCGGTGGTGGCGCACGCCTTTAATCCCAGCACTTGGGAGGCAGAGGCAGCGGATTTCTGAGTTCGAGGCCAGCCTGGTCTACAGAGTGAGCTCCAGGACAGCTCGGGCTAACAGAGAAACCCTGTCTCGAAAAACCAAAAAAAAAAAAAAAAAAAAAAAAGGAAGATATTCCAGATTTGAAGGGATGGTTTTCAATCGGTAATACAAGTTAAAAATCAAACTTCAATCAGAAGTACAGATTTGGAAACTCTTTAGGTTAGGATAGATGACAGGATACCTGGCAAATTGCCAAATATGATGGACTGGATGTTCTAAGTGTACTATCATACCTTACAATTTACATACTTGTTAAAATTATGTTCAATATACTCAATATATATCTCTAAGAAAAAAGAGCCCTTTTAATTGGACAAAAGGGGAAAATAAATGTAGCTGCTTGTATTACAAATGCTAATTATGTCCCCCCAAAACTGTATCTGCATGGCTTCTGGGAACCTGCCCGGTCAGTTCTGATTAGTAAATAAAGATGCTAACAGCCACTAGCTAGTTAGTACAGACAGAGGTGGGATTTTAGGATTCCCAGGCTTGGGACCAGAAGCCAGAGAGAGAAGGAGAAGATCCACCATGCCAGGAGACTGTGGAAGAGAGGAAAGATACCATGCCTGAGAAGAGTGCAGGACAGAGAGGCACAGACGACACTTGAAGGAACTGGGAGAGTACAGCCTAACTGGGTCCAAGGCAGCCAAGACAGAACAAAGAATTAGTAAATAATAACTCGGGATTAACCACATGGAGGTTAGGCAATGGTTCAGCTATTGTGCTCTTTAAAGCATATTAAAATATAAAGGCTGTGTGTCTGTCTTTCATTTTGGAACATAAAGCATTGAAGCGGGTAGCGAACCTGCGGCCAAGATTTAGTATTTAATTATTACTACAACTACCTTTCATGTGTGTTTAATGGAAAAGAAATCCAAACAGCATCTCAGACTTTAAATGGAACCCACTAGTCCTCTCTTCTTTGAGAGACTGTCTCCTAAGATGGCTGCCTGACTCCTCAGTGCTGAGACGGCAGGCAGCCCCACCAAGCTCTCAGCCCTTCTCCAACCATTCTCTACTTGGTAAGCACAATGGACCTTTGTCTGTCTTCATACTTTGCTCTCTGAGGGCATCATTCAAATCCTTAACACAGCGGAATCAGCTGCACTAGGTCCCATCCACCTCTCAATTACAGCATCCGTCCTCTCCCTGTGATCTGACGTTCCCAGTGTCCCTTCTAGTCACAGGCTGTGGACATGTACTTCACTTGGTCTGAGTCCTTTTCTCTCCTCAGCTCTCACTCACACAAAGCCGGTTACCCTTAACTCATAACATCCCTCAAATCGGCTCACAGCTGGTTACCACAGAAGCTTTTGAGCTACTGAGCTCCTCTGTAACATGTTCACACACAACAGCTGTCTTTTCAAACGTCTGATTGATGGCTACTGAATACTTTCTTCTAATTCACCTGTAAAATCCAAGAAAAAGCTTCTCCATGGCTCAAAAGGACAGAAGCCACAGCCTCTGTTATAGTCAGTGCACGGTGAGCCATCAGATGGTGTGGGACCGCATAAATGGCCACATAAAACAAAGTGAAGCTAACGATATACAATACAAACACAGGCCTGTAACCTGACGGGAATTCATGTTTTCTTTATTCATGTAAGCTGGTTTAGTCAAATATGCTCAATGTTTCTACCAAGTGTCTAGCTACCCGTGTGCACAAAGATCACATCATCTGACATAGTCACACAATCGACTGAAACTCTATGGAGACCTTTAGTGGACGCGCGTATCTCCTATCAGGCATGTACTAAGTACATACCCAAAGTCAGGGCTTCACTCACAAGCTGCAAAGTTCATATGTATGAAATGAATCCAATATGTGCTAAAAGCTTCGAAGGCTATGTATGTAATATAATTTTCAGCAGTATAAAGACAAACAGATTATATTAAGGGAAAAAAACAATTTATTCCAAGCCCCCAAACTAAAAATTCGTTAACTATCTTAACTTCTCTTTAGATAAAATGTTCTCTAATGTATATCAATTTGAGCGATGAGTCTCTCATTTTAATATAACTTATGAGAAATGACTAGACTGTACCAGAGGTTCTAATGCTAACCATTACCATCTCCTGAGAAACAACTCAGAACTCTGTAGTATCTTGTTCTATCCACAGCCTGCTGAACATGACTGTCTCTAAGCTCTGAGTGAATGTGTAGGGTCAGGAATGTACCTCAGTGGCCAGAGGACACGCTCGGCACCCTGCGTCCAAACCCAGTACCACTGATGGTAGAGAATAAAGCTGTCTTAGAGCTTTCCTCAGATGCATGGCTCCTCTCACTCCATGAGAATGCCTCCCAGATATCGACAAACTTTACTGAACATAATAAAACAAAAGTCACAAATCCAGTCACTGTGTTGCATTTGTCATCTCATCTAAGGGTATGGTTAAACATATTCATTATAAAATAAAAGTTATCCTCTTTGGCAGACATTCTTTAGTAAGCAGTATCTGATAAGCCACCCTAAATAGTCACTTCAGCACACACAACCATTCAGTTGCACAAGAGAACATTTTGAATGTATCTATTCTTACAAATCAGTGCCCACCCTAAATCTACATGTTGAAACCCTGACCTCCAATACCTCAAAGAATCGAGAAAAGGCTCTGAACAGCTAACGTTGAAATAAATTGATAGACAGGCCCTAATTCAGTCTAACGTATCTCTTTAAGAGCAAACTAGCACGTGTGAGAGAATACCAGAAAAGGCCCCCAAAACCAAAGACAAACAGTGACTATCTGCAAGTCAAGGTGATAGGCCTGGGAAAAACTACATCTCAGATCTCAGATTGCCTGTTTCTAGAAATGAGGGAAGGCAGATTTCTATTGCCGAGGGATCCCATGTAGGATGCTATGGCAGCCCAGCCATATGAAACACACTAAACAATGTTTTCAACCAAACTGTATATGAACATCCAACTGCAACATAACACATTAGTGATTTCACCCCTTGTTTTTCTAAGACAGGGTTTCTCTGTGAACTCCTTCTGTGGACTAGGCTGATCTTGAACTCAGAGACTCCCCCTGCCTCTGCCTCCTGGGTGCTGGTATTAAAGGCAGGTGACAGCATGCTTCGCCCAACATATTAGTGATTTCTACTCTCTGAAAATACCAAACTAAAGTCACCTCTACCACAGTAAATGTTGACATAAATAGAGTACCTGCTAAACCATATGAAAAGTGGTGATCCCTGCTTACACATTATCTCTACAAACCCAAGAGCAATGAAATAGATCCCAGCTTAGATAGGCATCCATGTCAGTTTCCTTAATTGTAAAACTAGCTTAACTTTTTAAAATATCTGATACAGAAAACATGTGAATATTCACTTGACCCATGTTACAGAAAACTTAGACCTAGACCCCATATTAAAGGTCCTTTCTGTGCCTAAGACAATTCTAGGTCAGTACTAAAAATCCTAGATGTGCTTTAGAAAATTAACTTCTGCAAAAGATAAGACTGTACAATGATTTCCTGCCCTATGCCATTAAAGCCTCAGGCAGCCCACTCTAGCTGCAAACTCTTGACCCTCTAGCTTCCACCTCGCAAGTGCAGACATCACCGTATAGACCACGGTGTCTTAGTTAGGGTATTACTGCTGTGCACAGACACCATGATTAAGGCAACTCTTATAAAGGACAACATTAATTGGGGCTGGCTTACAGGTTCAGAGGTTCAGTCCACTATCATCAAGGTGGGAGCACGGCAGTGTCTAGGCAGGCATGGTGCAGGAGGGGCTGAGAGTTCTACATCTTCATCTGAAGGCTGCTAGCAGAAGACTGTATTCCAGGCAGCTAGGATGAGGGTCTTAAAGCCCACGCCCACAGTGACACACCTACTCCAATAGGGCCACACCTTCTAACAGTGCCACTCCCTGGACAGAGCACTAATACAAACCATCACAACCACCATGCCCAGCTCCATATTTATAATTTGATAGTCAAGATCGCCTAGGTCAGCATTCTCAAGTATGTTTGTACTTAAAACCTTTTTTTAAAGTACTGATGCTCAGTCCTTCTCTAAAAAAATTCCAATCTAAATCACTCTTTTGTTTTGTTTATTGAGATAGGGTCTCTTTGTATATAGCCTTGGCTGTTCTACAACTAGCTCTATAGACCAAGCTGGCCTTCAACTGAGAGATCTGCCTGCCTCTGCCTTGAGTGCTGCGATTAGGTGTGTGCCACCTGGCCTAAATCATTCTCAATACAGTATGCATATCCATGCAAGTGACTGTGTATAAGCTACTGTAACAAGCAGCTATGACTTTTAAAATCTAGGTATCCTAAAACTACCATGGGTTGTGATTAATGTGAAATATCTTATCACTTACATATCTCCCCAAACATAACAGTTTGTGGTACATCATGGATTCATTACTAAAGTCATCTGTGAGCCTTCATTTATTCAGACAGAAAGAAACCAAGAACCTGAAATGAATTACCAACAAAGATAATTTAGCAGTAGACTAAAATGCTTAAAAGTCTTGACCAACTGGAATTTACTGTTGAAATTTAAGGATAATTTAACATAAAAAAACTAATATAACATATTAAATCAAGTAACAGAGTATATATGGCAATATTCAAAATCCCTTTTCATGATAAACACATTCTAAATCAGAAATGAACCAATAAAGAAACCACAGCTAACTCCATCCTCAACAGTGACGGCGATAAGCTTTCTCTCAAAGACCAGGGACAAAGCACACAGCTGTTTGTCACTTGTACTTTAGCTAGAGAGCAAGGGAGGAATGGACCAGGGACAACAGGAAAGACAGGGAGGGTTGAGAGGGAAGGCAGCCAATGGGCAAAGTCACAAGGAAAATTATGTTTACACATGATACAATGTTAACGTGCAGAAAACTAAAACATATCCAAAACCTGTTAGAATAAAGAATTTAGCAAAGCTCTACTATACAAAAATCAATACATAAAGACAAGCTGTTTCTATTATAAACTAACAATGAACAAACTAAAAAGAAAATTAACAAAACAATTCTACTTCCTATAAGTATCCCAGAGACAGAAATACTCAGGAATAACCTAACCAAGAGACTGACAGCTTGCAGACTGAAAATGACAGAACAGTACTAAAAGAAATTAAAGACAAATGAAAACAGAGGTTGTAATACTAACTAAGAGGTTGTATTGCTTAGGGTTCTCTACAGAAACACAAGTTATAAAATGAGTATATATAAAATATATATGTCTGAAGATATATATGAATATATATGAATAAAATTCATTACAGTAGCTTACAGGCTGTGATCCAGCCATTCAACAATGGCTGTCTACCAGTAGAAAGTCCAAGTATTCAGTAGTTGTTCGGTTCACAAAACTGGATGTCTCAGCTGGTCTTCAGTATGTCAACATCCCAAAGACGTGGGATCAATGCCAGTGAGGGATGGACTTGTGTGAGAGAGAGAGCATGCAGGCAGTGAGCAGGGACTTCCTTCTTCTGTGTCCCTCATACAGGCTGCCAGCAGAAGGTGTGGCCCAGGTATGAGGTGGATCTTCCCATATCAAAAGTGGGTTCTTCCCACTTCAAATAATTTGATCAAGAACAATCCCTCATGGATTTACCCTGGTTTAGTTAAGTCCACATATAGTCAATTTGACAGACAAAAAATAAGCATCACAGAAGTCAACACCGTATAAAGAAACCTACAATGACATTTATGACAAGAATATAAGAACTCATCCTGAAATCCATATACAAATCTCAAAGGACAGGGTCTGGAGAGAAGGGTCAGTGATTGAGAGCACTGGCTGCTCTTCTAGAGGACCTGGGTTCAATTCTCAGCACCCACATGGCAGGCAGCTCACAATTGTAACTCCAGTTCACAGGGAATCTGACACATTCACAAAGACACACATGCACACAAAACATAAAATAAAAATAGATTATAAATTGTTTGAACAGCAAACAACTAAAACAACATTAAAATGAGTAAGAGCAAACATACGAAAACTAAAAAAGTAGGGCTGAGGACACACATCAAAGCCCTGGTTCAATCCCAAACACCACATAAACCAAGTATGGTGATACCAGGTGAGAGGGAGACGGATCAATCACAAGGTTAACATAAACCTTTTTTTTGAATTTGCTACAAAGCAAATTCAAGACCACCCTAAGCCAAAACTACAAAATTCTTAGAGGAAAATAAAAGGAAAGCATCATGACATAGGTTTGGCAATAATTTCCTGGATATGATTCCAAAAGGAAGACAAATGTGAGTGGAAAGATTACATAAACTGTTATCCTTTTCCTCAACAAAAGAAAGTCTTCAGTGACGTGATCTTAGTGAATCGAGAAAACATTTTCAGGTCTTATAACAAAAGGTTTACACCCATAATATAAAGAATGTTCACAACCTGGAAGCACACTTGCTTCAATAATCTGGTTTTTTAACGAGCAAGGAATCTGAATGGACACTTCTCCAATTCTGACATACAAATGCCAGCAAGCACATGAAAAGATGCTCAGCATCATTATCGTCAGTAAGATCCAGTTTGGCAGCTCAACACTACAGAGGGTACAACAGAAAAGTCTCTTGAACCCAGGAGTCTTGAGACCAGCTTGAAATTACAAGACTCCTTCTCAAAGAAACAAAAGTACAATGAGGCACCACTTCACCACCATCAGGACAGCTGCTACCAAAACGCAACAAAAATGATTAACACACACACACACGGAGAACATAAAGAATGAACAAAGACACAGGAAAAGAACCATCTGTATAGCGTGGGGGCAACACTCCCACACGGTACATCTCCCACAGGAAACTGAGAGCAGAGTTTACACTCAGAATGTGTGTAGTATCCACAAGGTATAGACTGAGGGCAGCCTACATGCTCACTGGTGAACAAGCTTGGTCAAATAGAGTGCATACACACAACAGCCTTAAAAAGGAGGTTGGCAAAATATCACAATATGGAAAACCTTAAGCACAAAGTGAAATAAGTCAGTTATAAAAAGGAAAATATTTAATGATTCTATTGAAATGATAATTCAAATCAGTAAAAAAAAAAATGCCAATTTATGTGAGTGGAAACCAATACCTATCTCTGTTTTCAAAAATAACCAGGGGAAGGTGCACATGCATGTAGATGGAATTAGCAATTTTAATTGTGAATAGTTTTTGTGGGGTTTTTGTTTGTTTGTTTTGTTTTGTTTTCTGAGACAAGGTAGCTATGTAGGTCCGGCTATCCTAAAACACAATATAGACCAGACTGTCCTTGAACTCAAGAGATCCACCTGCCTCTGTCTCCCAAATGCTAAGATTAAAGGTGAGTACCACTAATCCCAGAGTGATAGCTATTCCTGATTGTCAACTTGACTACAGATGGAATGAGCTGCTACAATCCAAAAATGGAGGGCACATCTGGGATCCAGATCTTGAGGCACAGCAGCCATGAAAAGGTTAGGTCCAGGGCAAGTATGCACACCTTTAATCCCAGTAGGCAGAGGCAAGCAGATATCTAAATTCAAAGCCAGCCTGGTACAAAACAAGCTCCAAATCCAGGTGTGGTGTAAAACTCTGGGCCATACCTTCTGCTGGAGACCTACATAAGGACACTGGAAGAAGGAAGGCTTACTCTTCTTGCACTTACATGCCAGCACATCTGTTGGAACCTACTTCTTCAGGATTCCAGCTTATACAAGACCAGCTGAAATACCTAACCTCATGGGACTAAGCAACTACTAGTTTTTTGGACTTCCTATTCACAGCTGCCCATTGTTGCATTAGTTGGAGTACAGACTGTAAGTCATTCCAATAAATTCCCTTAGTATATAGAGACATCCAAGACTCTAGAGACATCTGTGACTCTAGAGAACTCTGACTAATACACCCACCCCATTTTAAAAACTTTATTTCACCAGGCAGTGGTGGCGCACGCCTTTAATCCCAGCACTTGGGAGGCAGAGGCAGGCAGATTTCTGAGTTCGAGGCCAGCCTGGTCTACAGAGTGAGTTCCAGGATAGCCAGGGCTATACAGAGAAACCCTGTCTCGAAAAAACAACAAACAAACAAGCAAAACAAAAAACAAACAAAACAAAAAACTTTATTTCACATTTATTTTACTGCTTTAAGAGTGGTATAACAATTGTATAACAATTTTAGTCTTGTTAGTTACAAAACAAAGAATGAATTGATATTTAT